>VMDO01014121.1:0-55860 GCA_007922755.1 Pedetes capensis | reverse complement strand
AAAATTATGGTGGTTGAGGCTGGTCAAGCTGGCCGGGGGCCATCTTTGCTCACTCGATGGGAGGGGCTGTTTTGAGTGAGTGAGATGAGCCCTGGGGTCAGCTAGGGGTCAGCCCCTCAAGCTGTCATGAGGGACCCTAGCTGGGAAATATTATTTTAAAAATCCCCAACATAGACTGGTATATTCAGAATCTCTAGGACTTAAACTAGGCCATAATTAACCCAGTCTTGTACATAACAGCCAAATGACTGTTTCCAAAAATGTTTTAAGTGTGGTGTTACTACTCTAGAATTTTTTTCAAAGCCTATGGACAATGGTGTTCTCTAATTTGGGGATTAAATATAGAATATAGAATAAATATAGAATTTCAATAACTATTTTTGCTTTATTACTTCTCCTTAGGTTTTACATTTCAACTTACTTATACATTTCACATATTCTCTGCATCTCTTCTCACTTTAAATTCCACAAAACAGGAACTGTAACATGTTGTCATTCTGAAATTATTTCACTGAGCTTTGTTATAGCAATGTTTTTTAAATCAGAGGGATGGATAAATGCTTTCCTCACATGGAGGCCTCCTTTTTTAAAAAAAAGCAATGTGTTTGGTGCTTCCTACAGATAGAGAATGGGCTGAGATTTAGTTCAGTTGGTAGAGTGCTGTTCTGCAGTCTCTGAGGTCCTGAGTTTGATTCCTAGCACTGCAAAAATGCGAGAAGGATGTGGCAATCCACTCCGGAGACAATCCTGAAACAGTCAGCCATTGAAAACCATATGAGGGTCGCTATGATGACATCTAACAGCAACAACACAGACAGAGATGACTTTAATGGTTACAAGAGAAAAACACAAAGAATGAACCTGTTTTTTCTGAGTAAAATGCTCCATATTTCTGCATCATGGTTGAATATGTCTATTTTTTACTAGCCAGAAACTTTAACAGTTCCTGATGAGTCCATCTTTAATGAAGCCCATGAACTCAGATGAAGAGCTCAGCCTCTTTGAAGATGAGCTACTCTTTAGAGATAGGACTTTGAAAATCATATGAAGAATTTTTTAAAAGGCATTTCTGATTAATCTGTGCTATAGAAAAGTTTTCTAGTACACATTTAGAACAAAGCCAGTGCCATAAACCTATGCACAAAGTGAAGTGGAACCTTGGAATAGTTACTTAAAAGCTCAAAACAGATTTCTTCTCTGGTCCGTTCAAATTATCTTAATATTCTTCATTCTCAACTTTGGCTCATATATTTTACAGAAAACTTCTTTTGGAAATTTTTTCATAAAATAACACCTTGGATTTGAATTTTTAAAAATATTTCAGATAGATTCATTGCCCTATATTATCCTCATAATTTGTGTTTATTTGTTGTACAACAGCTTTTTAAAGTTACAGTTCACATAGAACATAATTCACCCATTTAGTACTATTCAAAGGTGCATAGTACATTCACACCCTTGTACTGCCACTATCACCATCACAATCAATTTTAGATAATTTTCATCAACCCCAAAGGAAACCCCATGCCAATCTGCAGTCACTCTCAATTACTCCCCAATCCCTTCAGCACTAACTGATGACTAATTTGTTTTCTCTGTAGATGTGATTGCTATGAACATTTCTCATAAATGTAATTATACAATGGGATCTTTTATGACTATTTTCTTTCACTTAGCAGAACGTTTTCAATGTTCACTCATATTTTAGCATGTATTAGTACCTCATTCATTTTAGTTGCCAAATAATATTCCATTATGTGGATATGCCACATTTTATTTAACATTCATTAGTATTTGGACATTTGGGTTGTTTCCACAATTGATCTCTTATGAATATTACTTCCATAGATATATGTACAAGTTTTTAATGTAAGCATATGTGCTCATTTCTGTTAGGTGTTTAACTAGTGTGGAATTATCAGATCATTAAATAAAATTTATTTTTAATCTTTTGGAGACCTGCTACCCTGTTTTCCAAAGTGGCTGCATTATTTTATAATCTCACCAGCAGTGTGTCATGATTCTAGTTTCTCGCCAAAATTTATTATTGTCTTTGTATTAATATTTATTCTAGTGTGTATAAAGTAGTATCTCATTGTGGCTTTAATTTACATTTCCTTAATGGATAATGATATTGTGCATGTTTCCCCATCTTCTTATTGGCTATGCCTATTCAGATACTTCACTCTATCTTTTTTAATTGTGTTATTTGCCTTGTTATGGAGTCACTGGAGTTCTTCATGTATTCTAGATGCAAGTCCCTTATTAGATATATGATTTGCAAATACTTTCTTCCATTGTGTGGGTTGTTCTTTTATATTCAAGACAATATCCTTTGAAACACAAATTTTTTTAATTTGGATGAAGTTCTATTTATCCCTAGATGTAATAATGGGCACTTATAATCCTACCATTCAGAAGTCTCAAGTAGAGGGGCCCCCAAGTTCAAAGAAAATTCCAGGCTGCGACAAGCTGCACAGTGTGACTCTATTTTTTAAAAAATCAATTCAGCTATTTCTTCTGTTGTTGCTGGTGCTTTTGTGTCATATCTGAGAAATTATTGCTTAATCCAAAGTCACAGAGATGCATGCCTATGTTTTCTTTTAAGAGTTCTATCATTTTAGCTATTATACTTTGATATTTCATCCACTCTTTATTAATTTTTATATATGATGAAGTGGAGATACAAATTTACTCTTTTATATGTGCATAACCAGTTATCCCAGCACCACTTGTTAAAGGGCTCTTCCATACCACTGAATAGTCTTGGCACTCTTGTTGAAAATCAGTTGATTGTAAACATGAAAGTTTATTTCTTAATTCTATTCTATCAATCTCCATTTCTATCCTTATTGCCATAATGCATGTTTAACTATTAAAAAGTACCTCTTTCACTGAAGTTTTATTGTAGTTCATGGAAGCAGGTAAATACTTTAAGCTAAAAATAGCTTTGTACCATAAAAACCAGCCAGGATGTTTGTCATTAATTGTTACTTTATAGAGCAATAAATGATATACAAATGTTAAGTGACTCCTTATATATTGAAGACAGTGAAGCTAAGGCTTGAAATAGAGTCAGTCAGTATGAGCACTTCACCTAGACCATATGATCTAATGATAATGAACTATTGCCTAGGTGTAAGGTTATTTTTACCTAATCATCATAGCAAATTATTCTTAGCCATTAAAATCGATGCCTATGGTAAGTTAGTTAGAAAGATTAAACAAATACAAAATCTAAATATGAATATATAAGGAATAATACAAATTCAAAGAGACATTTTATTGTAGGAATCAATCAAAATGTATATTTATCAGGAACCAGGCATTTTGCCAACCTTGCTGCATTTAGTCTTCATCATAACCTCATGACCAGGGAAATGGGCTATCTTCCATTTATAAGTGAATAAAAGTTAAATTTGGAAAAGAAAGAGGTTTCCAGTAACACAGAGGTAGTGGGCATTTAAGATTTGAACCTGGATTCAACTAACCTCAAGAGAATTAGTAATGACTACACTTCTTTTTCAAGACTAGCTGTCATATGACTCCAACATTATTTAACCTAAGGGTTGAAACATCACATTACATTACATTTAGGAATACATTTCTGCTGTTAATTTACCCCAATCATCTTATCCATTTTTTCTTAGTCACCAGAATGACTGCTTATCCAAAGTTGTTGTTGTTGTTAGGTGCCATCGAGTCAGTATCCGACTCATAGCGACCCTCTGTACAACAGGGGAAACACTATTGTCAGTGCTTCTCTGCTGTTCATAGGGTTTTCAATGGCAGATTGATTTTTGGGAGGGGATTGCCAGGTCCTTCTCCCAAGCCTACAGCACCTGGTGTTCCCAGGTGGTCTCCCATCCAGGTACTAACTGGGCCTGACCCTGCTTAGCTTCCGAGATCTGACAGGATCGGATTCCACAGGGCTACGGCTGCAACCTATCCAAAATTAGGAAGGTTAAAACAAATGTAAAATGTAGAGCAGGGCCCGGTGGTGCATGTCTATAATCCCAGTGACTCAGGAGGCCGAGGCAGGAGGATCACAAGTTTGAGACCCCAAGGTAGTCTGCATAATTTAGCGAGACTCTGTCTCAAAAAACAAGTAAAAAAATGGGCTGGGGGTGCAGATCAGTAGTACAGCACTTGCAAACCATGCAAGTGTGAGGCCCTGGATTCAATCCCCAGTACCGCAAAAACTAAATTAGTTAATTAAATAAATAAGTAAATATAAATAAATAATGAAAAATAAAATGTAGGTCCAATAATGGTTTATAGAGTCTTTGGCTTTGTAGCTACCTGGTAGCCCATTTAATGCAGCCATTGGGTTTATTCACGTAGGAATGAGATTCAGAGGAATTAAATAATTTGTTCAAGAGCATTTGTTCAATACTTGGTGGTGAAGCCCAGCATATATTTCAAATACCACAATTTTTTCAACTACTGATTTTACTGTACTCAATCTGTTTTCAATTACTGTCTGCCACAATTCTGAATCATAGGCTTTACGGGCTACAATATCCAGGTTTCACTTTTTCTTGAACTCTTCTTTTTTCAGTGCACTTCCTGTAGACATTGACATTCATACTCACTGACCCCACACTGGTGATCTCCTCCAGCCTTTCGGTGACTTCCTCCAGCTTCCCCAGCTACAAAGCCCTTCTCTTTATCATTTAGAGAGGCAGAATTTGTCTTTTACACTTCATCCAAATTACCATTCCTGAAGTTCACTTGATAAACTCAGGCTTCTTGGCTTTTTTGTTTCCCTTACCTCTTTGACCAAAACAAATTGCCATGACTGACAGTATGGGCTAACAGATGGAAAAAAAATTACTCCACACCAAGAGTTAGTGTCAGAGAGACTGAGGGGTCCAGTGTCTTCAGGTGCACTGCTGCTCCAAGTGAGTGTCTCAGACTGTTTTTATTAGGCTCTTATCATAACACCAAGCCTTCTCAAAAGTCAGGAAATACAGAAGGTTAAAGTATACTTTGAAAATCAACTATGGTCTTGTGAGACAGGGGAGGATTATTTATTATCTATGTCAGTGTGTCCTGCCTATGGCATTTAGGCAGGGTGTGTAGCTAAGGTTAGGGAGATAGCAGGAGGGGATTTCAGGCTTGGAGAGTTCTGAGGACTAGAACCTTTCTTCACCCATTTCTCCTCAGTTTCTCCAGCCATTCGGCTGTTGTCTCCTACAGTATGAAAAAAAATCATCAAAAATAGCCCATTGGATTTCCATCATATTCCTTAGTTTCCCAATTGTATGTGTGGAATCTCTTCCTGTCTTTAACTCTGAAGGTTAAAGTACACTTCTAAGTTTCATTTAATTAAAGCTAAAATTTCCACTTTAATAAATACCTTTCTCTTTGAAGGAGTCTCTTTTTCTCTTTATTGTTTTTGTTTGGTTGTTTGTTTTATTTTTTGACAAAACATATCTTGCTTAAAGGTCTAGATACTTGTGCCTATGAATATTATATGTAAATTCAGAACCAACATAAAAGCTATAAAAGATAATTTGCAGTATTTCCTTAGCTAAAGAAATTCAATAAAGAAATCAAACTCTTGTCCTTATTTCTACCCTCTCTTGTAAGCAAAATCACCTAATCAAATTATTTTTAATCATTAATTGTTCTGTTCAGAGATTATTTAAATTAGTTCTCTTTTTTGAAAACAGGGGCATAAAACTAGCTAGGTATTTATATTTTCAGTTGCCTTTTCGTAGTTTTATAATTTATACTGGAGTCTTCTGCACAGCAGATAATACCTCTTTAAGAGAAGCAAGCATTTTATTAAAGTGAGATTCCTGTGCAGGGGGAACAACATGGAAAGCTGTGATCTGAGATGACAGTTGGTTTACTCTTACCATTTGATCACAAAATTTTTATGCCATCTGTGGGAAGCCACACAGGCAAATGTGTCATCACATCTAATAATGAAAAGAAAAAACAGACAGAACGTGCTGGAGAAACAGACTGCTTTAATTACCCTCTCACAATGCTCCTTGAGAATTTGGAGGAAAAGCATTATGCATGCAAGTTATTTATACAAAGAAGGTAGTAGCCAGTGGTAGGCATTTTTGAAAAATCAGGATGCACAGCATTGAAGTTCACCATATCCATTGGGAAATGGGCACAAATGTGTAATCAAGGTTGTGGGAGAAATTTGGTGAAAATGAATTTGCTAAGGAAAGAAATAGTAAAATTATTGTCTATAGTTCACTATTTATCTGTTGGCATCTCAAAGTTATTCTTCTAAATTTTGACTATAACCTCTACTACAGTTATGACGTGGAAGTGTATTTAGGAAGATGTTGCAGGTAGTGAATAGGACACAAGTGTTGACATGTTCAGCATCTACCTGTGAAACAGTCATTATTTACCTTTCTTCTTTCAAGCCTGGACCAGTGACCCAGGTTTAACTGTATTTGTGTCCTTCAACATAGGTGTTCTCCCAAAGATACATGAGCTCTACAGTCTTTTTCTTTCTTCAGTAACAATATGAGCATGTCCTGGGCAGCTAAAAACAGATTGGAAAGATACAATGACTCATGACCTCATCCTCATCATAAGTCTCAAGAAAATTATAATCACTATTCTCCTTTCAGTCTGAGATCTGTATAAGTTATACATATTTCCCTATATACATTTCAATTCTTCTCATTTCCCATTCAGTTTCTGTTCATTTCCCATTGTATTTCTGTTTATGTTTATCAGAGTTGTCCTTAGACTTCCAGTAACTAGCCACTCCTACCTGCCCTTAACTTCTATTCTCTTCAATGAACTAATCTTTCCATGACTAGCTCTCTACCTCACATGGGAACTATAGTGTTGGAGTAAGTGGGGAAAAGGAAACAGGAAGTGTTGGAGTAAGTGGGGAAAACTTAGGAAGTGACTGAGGAAGTGACTGATGAATGGGCACTGGACATAATAACAGCTATGTACAAAATATTACCCTTATAATAAATGTACCTGCGTTTCCTGAGAATTCCTTCTCATACTACCTTATTTCAGTGTCTTTCTGAAATGCTTTCATTTATTCATTCAACAAATATTTTTAACCACCCACTATGAGCATGTAAAACTCCATGAATTAATTAATTAGATTTAATAATGAACAAAGGGCTGGGATTTAGCTCAGTTGGTAGAGTGCTGCACTGCAGTCTCTGAGGTCCTGAGTTTGATTCCCAGCACCGCAAAAATAGGAGAAGGGCCTGGCAATCCACTCCCAAAGCAATCCTGAAACAGTCAGAGGGTCACTATGAGTCGGATACCAACTCGAAGGCACCTAACAACAATAACAGTGAGCGTGTACTGTGCTGGGGTTTAGCTCAGTTGGTAGAGCGCTGCTCCGTACTCTCTGAGAACCCCTGTTCGATCCCCACCACCACAAAAATGGGAGAAGGACGTGACAATCCACTCCTGAAGCAATCCCAAAATAATCAACCGTTGAAAGCCTTAGGAGGGTTGCTATGAGTCAGACCCAGCTCACCAACAGATGAACATGTACTAACATCACTAGAAAAACAAAGAAAAAAAGTTTTAAATGAATAAGTACTGCTAACCACAAAAATGGATGGTGTGGTTAAAGAAAATTGGAATTACAACACAGCACTCTTCCTATCATTTCTCCCCATATTATACACTCTGAAAATAATATGTAACATTGCAAAGCACAGAAAATGTTAAAATATAAAATCATGTAAAAATATTAATGATGGCACATGGTACATAAATGTATTTAAGTAGAAAATATTTCCTCTTAGATTGGTATATTTAAACTTTTTATTACAAGTTTTTCTTATTCTTTTTCAAAAATATTTGAGTACCTGCGAAGGGGCAGTCACTATTCTAGATACCATGAATACCATACCACATATGACAGACAAGCTCTCTGCCCCAATGGTGATAATATGATTTTTTGAAAAATAATATTTATAGTATGTAAGAGAGTAAAAAAGTGCTAAGGAGAAATTAAGCAACAGAAAGAAAAAGAATCAAGGGATGTTAGAGGATGTCTTGCACTTTCAAATTGAGTGACCAGGGAGGACTTCACTAAAAATGTGACTTTTGAGTAAAGACCTGAGGTAGAAGACTCTGTGAATCATATTCCTATCTGGGGTGAAGAGCATTAATAATTTTTAAACTAAGTAGAGATAAACTTTGATTTATTTTCCATTTAATGCATCTTGAGTGATTTAATTTAATTTCATAAGAAATAACATAACCTGTCAACACATAAATTTAATTGTGACATGGTTAGTTTGAAAATTAAATATATATTATCATGTTCTTTAAAAGTAAACTATGCATTAAACATCATTTAAAAAGACAAAAACTATTTTCAGCATTTGATATTTTTGCATTTTATGCTTCAAAAAAATCAACAGGTTTCAGCCTCTTATTTACAAGTGCATCTCTGTAAATAACATATTGTGAGGGGGAAAGTCTTAGTTCCCAATAAGTAAAAAATCAAATTGGAAATAATCACCAGTTATGGTTTCTTTGTAAAATTGGGTTTTGAAGTGTTGGCTTTATCTTAAAGTTCAACATAAGGTATTTAATCATAAGTATGACTAATGGCTCTTATGAGTTTATCTTGAGATAAATTTGTAGGGTTAGCATCATTTACATCTCTATTAAAATTTTGTATTTCAAAATCAGGTTTCCTCGTACTTCCTAGAATTTATAAAGTCTCTTATGGAGTTAAGTAAAATAATATATGTTGTTGTTGTTGTTAGGTACCGTCGAGTCGGTGTCCAACTCATAGAGGTCCTATGTACAACAGACAAAACACTGTTGTTACGCTTCTCTGCTCTTCCTAGGGTTTTCAATGGCTAATCATTTTTTGGGAGTGGGTTGATGGGTCCTTTTCTCAAGCCTGCAACACTCCTTGTGTTCCCAGGCAGTCTCCTGTCCAAGTACTAACCAGGCCTGATCCTGGTTAGCTTCTGAGATCTGACACGATAGAACACCACGGTGGTATGGCTTCAGGCAAAACAATATATAGAATGTAATAAATATGCATGCACAATTAAAACTGTGGAATTGTCACAGACTACCACAAAGTGGGTAACAGTATTTAGCTGAATGACAAAATATTGGAGTTATTGACTCTGGGTCATGGTTACTGATCTTTAATAACTGCCTCTCAGGATCATCCATCCACACTTGGAAACTGTCTGGTGATTCTATTTTAAAATGAAGAAAAGATTTAGATAAGTATTTTGTTGGTCAACAGATTAATCATTTTGGGATATAAAGGGGCACAGTAGATTCAGGGAACAGTGTATGGTTTAGCATAGTGAGTCCAGATGTGAATAGAGGAAGCAGCATAAGTAAAGGGAAGAAGATGTCAGATTATGAAGAACATTCTGTGTAATGCAAATAAGCTCAGGCTTTATCCTAAAGGAGTGGGGTGGCAGCAAATGATTTTTATTATGGTTATAAAGTATGCCAACTGGTGTGTTAGAAAGATCATGGAGGCTGGGGTAGGGAGGGTGAGGATTATGCACCAACAATATCTTTTTTATTCTTACACCCACACAATACAACTCATGAGATTTAAGGAGATCTTGAGTGCATTGCCAAAGTATGGCTTTCTTCCTTTTCTTCCACACTCCTGGATATTCTGGTGAGATGAAAGCATTCTTCTCATTCATTCTTGGTTCAAAAATCACCAGAATAACTAAAATGAGCAGTAAGAGTTATCAGTCTTCAATGTTTTTGTATATTATATTATTTTTATTCTAGAATCAAGGGAAGGCAATAAGGTAGATGGAAGGGACAGGTTACTGGTGAATATCCCATCCTTAGTGAATGATCATCACAGGATCAGAGGTGATCAACATGAGCCAGGGGCATGCAAGAGATATGGCAGTGACTTACAAGAAGTCTTCAAAAGTCCATGAAGGTCAAGGGGAGGCCAGGTCATAAGGGAGGATCTTTTATAGTTCTGACACCCTGAAAAAAATGCATACTATGAGTTTATCCACCATCGACACCAACAGCAGTTATCAAGAGCTTCCCTAGGATCAGAACTGGTTGAGTCAAACCATAGGGGATCTGTTTATACTGGTCATCTTACAAAATCGTCTCATCTCCAAAAAGTCTCTGATTCCTACCCAAACTCATGACTGACATCTTGAAAAACAGCAAAGAAAACTACAGTAATCTGAAACACTGAGCAGTTGTTCAAACCATAGAGCTTAACCCTACAGAAACACATAAAATTATTTTTTTACATTTTGCTATGGGTCAGAGCAGACTAAACTATCTTTGTTGTTGCCCCTCTACCAAACAAGAAGACACTCATTAAGGAAGATCAGATGAGATATATAGAGAAATATAGGAGGTATATTTTCTTTGCACATCAAAATTACAGTGTGAATTGATTCTTGGCTCCACTACATATCTTTTGAGCTCTTCAAACACTTTCCATTATTACTAAGGGAAGAAGCAGGTAAGAGAAAGCCTTGCCCTAGCAGAGAAGAATTTTTGAGTTTTAAGAGTTTTTCCAGGATTTCAATCTTCGGTATTGTATTATATTTTGATAAAGCATTAGATGAAATAGCTTTAGAGTACAAAGTTATAAAATTAAAGAAAAAGGGCCATAAGTAGTTTTACAAATTGTTCACTAGAACTGATTGCTTTTTTTAATGCCAACAAAGCTTTGGAGAATGGAAAATAACTCAGTTGACAATCTGTAACAGACAGTGGTGAATAAAGCTTTCACCCTGTCAGCCACTTGCAGCAACCTCATCCAAATCAAGGAAGTAGAAAAGGTCTGACTTATGGATCATGCAAAGCATGGCTTTTGGAAAAAATAGAAAGGTTTTAGTGATTTAGAACTTGGTCATTTGAAAACTTGATTATAAGGTAAAATATGCAAAAGCTCTAGGAAAGGTATAAAAATGTCATGCAAATGGGTAGCAGGTTGGGGATGAGCTGAGATTAAATACAATTTTCTCTTAATGGGTGCCACTTTATTTTCCTGCACCAAGAGGCAGGATATTGTGACAGTTAAGGGCACAGACCCTGAAGCCACACTGCCTGGTCTCAAATGTAGCTCTGCCCCTTACTGACCTTCAGAACATCACTCAGCCTCACAGTGTCTGAATTTTCTCATTCATAAATAGGGGCAATAATAGCACTGATTGTATTAGTGCTTGTGAGAATCAAATGTTAATGTGTGTTAAATATTTAACAGACAGCCCAAAATGTAATAAGTACTACATCGTAAAGTCTTAGTTGTCATACTCATTATTGTCATTAATAATATTTTACTATGGCACTGCTACTAGTATGTATAAGGCACAAATAATGATGGGGAACAAGATTGTCACAAACTTTGCTAGCTCTCACTGAGTTTACTGTCTTACTACTGGCATCAAATTAGCCTGAACAGCCTGTAATGTTTCCCTTTACCAGTTTAATAGGTTGTAATATGAATATGAATTGCATTTTAAATGTAAAGGGCAATCTGGGTGTGGTGGTGGTACACATCTATAATCACTATGACTCCAGAGGCAGAGGCTGGTGGATTCCAAGTTCAAGGCCAGAAGCAGCCTGTGTAACTTAGCGAGACTTTGTCTGCAGATAAAAAAATAAAAGTACAAAAGGGCTGGGCATGTGGTTTAGTGGTAGAGAGCTTGCAACATATGTGCAAGGCCTGGGTTCAACCCCTCAGTAGTGAAGCAAAAAAATAAACACAACATTGAAAATTGAAAAATGCTACATGGTTTTCAAACTCTTCTGAGATGCCCTGGAATTTGATTAGGGATTCTTCTAAGAGGAAAGAGGGAAGGGAGTAAGAAAGAGAATAAGAAAAGGTAATGCAGCTTAGTATATTTTTTCAAAGATCAATGTCTTTTTAAAGATTGGTAATCAACAATCAAAATGTTGTTCAAGAAGGTTGCGGATGGCATCTGTGACTGTGTCTGAAGTGCTTAGAAAATTGAGAATCTTTGATATGTTAAGAATTTTCCTTTCACTCTTATTGTTGACATAATTAATGAAACATTTAGATCTTTAATAAATCATTAGGAGCAACAAGAAAAATTCAAACTGATCCGTCTTTATATTATTTCAAGTTCCTGAGGCCACAGTTATTTATACTTGATCCACCATCCATGGCTCCTGCAAGACGTTTTCTCAGAGCAATATTATGGTATCCTTCTAACAAAAGATCAAGTGATGGTGGTCCCCTCCTGATTCACAGAAAGAAAAAGATGTGATAGATTTGTGTATAGAATTCTCTCACTTAAGTCCTTCTTCTATAAATTTTCTCCTGTGTTTGGTATGTGTTCTCATTGGTTTGATAACAAGTGATAACAGAACTAAATCAAAAAATAAGTAAATGAACATTCATGAAAACTCTGAAAATTGACTAAGCACAGCTTGTTTATTTTTGTGGACACGTGGGCTATGATTTTAGAGAGCACACATGTTGTGTTCATCGATTTTTGTTCCCAATCCTCTTAGCAGAATTGCACATGCCAGTATTTCATAGGGTCCCACACCCTTTAACTTTCAGGAGCTCAGAACAAGTCTGAAACCACCATAGCATATCATCTTAGAGCTTTAATACCATTTAACAGGGAACTCATGTTTCCATATCCTAAGAGTTCTCCTGCCAACTTGCAGGCCATTTGAGAAGCCACAGGGTGATAAGCAACCATTAACATCAGCTGTGCTATTTGTGATCCGTGGAGACTCATCTACTGGGAACAGGACTGAGAACATTGTATCCCAGAACATTGCATCCTTAGTCTCAAAATGAACAGCAGCTTGATTTGATGGCAAGGCACAGTGGGAGAATTTGGAAAAGCATATTGTAACTGTAATTCCAGGGGGCCTGTCCACCTTCCCAACACCCTTTTAACTACAAGGAAGGACTTGCCAAAGTTGTAGGAGTGATTGTGGGGCACATGGCACCTCCACCAAGCAGTCTTGCCTTCCACATCATTGTGACCTTGGGGAAATTATAAGACTGTACTCAGTGAAATAGAAGAGGCATTGAGAATGATGCCTGTCCCACACATACTATAGGGGGATTGGGGAAGGAAAAGGTAATAAGAACTGTACCTAAACATCACCACATCAAGATCCACAGACAACAAAACAAGGTTGTACATGTGATTTCCAGGAGTTTGCCCACCTCAGAGAACCCTCCAACTCTTTGAAGCATTTCTCAGGAATCTTCCTCTTGTGGATCCAGTAATTGACCTCCTGGGCTCCTGAATTCTGCTACCTTTGTCGCTGTTGATCTGCAAGGTACTGTGCCTGCACTGTAAGGCTGCTTGCTGCTGATGACACAATGGCAGAACTGAGACCAGGTTAGGGCTTTGCCAAGACTTTACAGTCGTCATGGAATAACATGAGAGCACTGTGAGAACAGCTTGCAATACTGGCCTTGGGTGCTGTTTAGATCTTACTCCTGATTTCTAGCTATTTTCCTGATTTTTTTTTTTCTCTGCTTTTCTCTTTCTTCTCCTTAACTGGGAATTAATGAGGGTTCTTAAGTTGCCAATGAATAACTTAGTTTTCAGAGGTTCCAGAACCCTAAAACCTTGAAAGTGTGTATCAGGAATACAAAGTAAGTGAGATATATGATTTATGAACTTGTTTGAAGTATATGTACACAACATGTACACACACATGCACACAGAGAGAATCACAGGCCTGTATCTATCTCCAAGCAACATCCTATATATAATATGTTTTGAACATTCAGGAAACTTCAGAAAAGACCCGATCCTGCTCGAGTTTCTTATCACTTTCTGATTTTGAAGAGTATTTAAAAGATCATAGCCATGTAAAGGTCAATTCTGGCAATCTCAAGATATAATTATTATCTGGGTCTCAAATCCAAGGCCAATTTATTTTAAGCTCAAAGAAAGATAAGGAAATAAGGAATGATTTCTAATGTGGTGGTTCCATTTGTAGTACTTTTATTTTTCACCTTTTTTCTTTCTTGTTTACTCACAATGGTATATAAGTTGTGTAAAATACAGAAAATATAATTATTTTTCTTTTTAATTCATACTCAGAAATTGGGTCTAGCACATAGTTGACACTTAAGAAATGGTATTAAAATGAGGGCCAGGCATGGTGGTGCACACCTGTCACCTCAGTACTCCGGAGGCTAAGGCAGAAGGATGGTGACTTCAAGGCCAGATTATGATACATAGTGAGACCCTGTCTCAAAAACAAAAAACAAAACAAAACAAAAAAACAAACGAATATACAACAACAACAACAAAAAGAGCTTGAGATATAGCTCAGTGGTAGAGTACTTTCCTAGTATGTACAAGGCCCTGGGTTCAATCCCAAGCAATACACACACACACACACACACACACACACACACACACACACACACACACACTAATAGTGGTACCAAACTGACTGATTATAGGGTCTGGGGAGAGATGAATGAAAACAAACACACACACATGCACACACATAGTAAGTCCACTAGAGAGTAAGATGATACACCAGTTCATAGAATAGGGAATACAAAGGCAGGTCCCGTTCTGTGACACAGCCACTGGAGTAACAAGGGAGAGTAAAGAAGAGAGTACTTGGGCCTGAGAACTGGGAACTGGAAAAGTTTCTAGTTAAAAAGTATCTTAGCTGGAGATGTAGCTCAATGGTAGAGCACTTGCTTAGCATGTGTAAGGGCTTGGGTTCTATCCACAGCATCAAAAAGAAAAGAAGAAAAAAAAAAGAACAAATTACAAAGTATTTTATAATACCAACTACAGTGGACAGATCTCAGCTGAGCTTCCAGACTAAGACAGACTAGGGAGAACCTGCCCACTCCTGAGACAATTAGCAATTAAATAGCAGAGAAGCAATGGTCAATACAGTGCCATAAAATGATCCCTCCTATGCTGGAAGGCATTCAAGAAAAGACTGGGGAAGAGTTACCTCCTCAAAGTAGAGTTGACTTTAATAATGAGAATGGGTTCAAGCCCCTGAGACCTCCTTTTGCTGATGTGGCATGACTCAAAATGAGAAGAACCACACAGTGCCTGCAACAGTGGGCTCAAATAAAAAGATGGATCCTGTACATGGCACAGTGTTGAATAGTGTTAGTTCTGTTTCATTTGCTGTGATTTGGGTCCGACTTTATGGCACGTAATAAAATAAAAATGCTGAGTAGTTAGTGTGGCAGCTGAGAAGCATGGGAAATCCTGTGACAAGATCACCACAAGGGAAGCTGGGGACAGGGATCCCTTGTGTCAGATGAAGCCCTTGACTGCTCAGTAGTGGCCATGAGACCTGAGCCCTCCGGCCAGTCTCTGGGCCAGAGTTTCTGGCACTGTGGGTTCTGGCCCTGGTGCCTTATGCCGTGTTGATATCCCTGCCTTTTCTCCAGCAGCCTCTGAAGGGCTGCTCTCCCCACTTCCTCACAAGAGAAACTCAAGCATCCGTTCATACCATTTTTACCTTCAAAAGCTGAGATCTTTCCCACTTACTGCTGCTGCAGGTCTAGCAATTGCTGCTTAACCTGAAGCCAGAAAACTGCAATGAGAAGTATAGAACTTCCTTTATGCCTGAAAAACAAAAAAAGATGGCAACACAATAGAAGGGTCAGCAAGGGGCTGTTTGCAGGGGCTGTGGCTGTAGGTGTACTATGAGAGACTGTTTCCCTCACCTTGAAACTCCACATTCTGCTTGCAAAGTGATTTGCAGCCACCTTTGCACCCATGGCCGTGACAGTTTGGAAATGAAGCTGCATTTTGTGGTTTTCCTGCGGTTATATAAAAAAAAAAAAAGGTGTTTTATTCACATAGCTGCATCCTTTGGCTTTTGCTCTATTTTGTAAACTGTGCCATTTTGATTTCTAGCAGCATTTTGGACTTAACGGGCAACATTCTTCAGAGAAACCTCAGAATACTTTTCACAAATGTCTTTTCTTTGTTCTCTTAGAACTTTCATTGAGAAGAGTCTTAGAGGTTAGCATAAAATTTAAAAATCCATTCTTTCCTCCAGAGCACTTCTGATCTCAACGAAATTCTCTTTGCATTTATACATATTCTTCTCACCCTTCCTGCCAATTGATTTTCTTTCCAGGTTCCTCCCTGTATCCTCTGTTCCAAACTCATTTCTTCTTAGCTCCTTAGTTCTTTTATCATCCTTTTATCATGATCCCATTCTCCCCCCACCCTGCCCCATTGCCTGAACAATATCAGATGGGAGAGATTTTTGCCAAATATTCTTTCCTCATTTTTTTCTTCTTCACTTCCTGAAAACCAATATGTGAAAATATAACTCCAAGGTGTAATTCTGAGCTAACTTTCAGAGCTAATTGCTGAGAGTCAGCTGGTTCAACATTTTAAGTATCTCACCTTATTCCAGAGAAACAAACATAGTAACTTCAACAGGGGAGTTGCTTCACTCAATCTAATTTTAAATATCAGAGTTAAAACTATTTGATTAAAAATGTGCCACATGGATTTATGTTTTTTATGCTCATTCCCAAATAATCAGTGAGAGTCTATCTTTTGTGTAGTTAACAACTTAATTCAGGAGAAGGACACGACACAGGAAAACAATGTGGCAATCCCCTCCCAAGGCAATCTTGAAACAATCAACCATTGAAACCTTATGAGGGTAGCTGAGTCAGACACAACTTGAAGGCACCTAACAACAGCAACAATTTAACTAAAAAATTTTGGGAGGTGTTTCCCTTGCTACAAAGGGTTTACCATGTAATCTGCTATATCCAACCTCTTGCTTTTTCATATTTCATTGTTTGTATCTATTTTTTGGATTCATTTAACAAAAAAAACGTTTGTTGCCACCTGCTGTAGGTAAGAACAGTGCATAATTCTAGTAGTATATTGGTGATCAAAACCATTTAGTCATTCTGTTTCCACATGTGGGATTAATCTACAACTCACACTGTGAAATCTCACATTCCAAACTGAGAGAAGTTTTCAGAGGGAAAAGGCACAGCTCACTCTATGAACTCATGGAATAAAGAGACAAGACCTAAAATAGGAACAGGTAGAAATCAGAGACAATGTTGCTAAGAAATAGCACCAAAAAGCAAAAAACAAATAATTTAGAGCAAGAAGGCATTAAATAGAACATTATTGGAGAGAAAGGGAGGCCCAAACAGACAGGACGCTTGCATGTAATACCTAGTGTTATACAAAAGGACTCTGACATTCTTGAAGAGAAAAAAATGGTCATTATGTCCCCACACAGAGAGTGGACAGTGTTCAAGCCAGAGGGGACATTCCACAGAGATACTTAGAAAATATATTTTTTAATTGTCACAAATAGAGTTTCAGGGTTTTTTTTTTTTCCTGACACTGGCAGGGTTTTATACATAGAATTGGGTTTATATTTTGAAAACATTGGTTGAAAGGTGGAGGAAAAAGTCAAGGTAGTCTAGAGTAGATGAGTGGGGATGTGTTAAAAATTGATCAGTCATCCAAGAGAAGAAAAGAAACATTATTAAGATAGTTGAATTTGAGATCAGAAGAAGTACATTAATTTGAGAGGTGTTTATGTGACTGAGAGAAGTGGTCATGGACTAGATTTGAGAATAAGAGAGAAGTGTGAAAGTTGGTAGTTAAGTCTTTAGCCTTTCACAGTTAAACAGTGGTACCTGGTTAAAGAAACGATAAAACTTTATGTTTTTTGTTTGAAGAGTTTGAATTTTTGTGTTTTTGAGAGAACTGAAAGGAAAGATAGAGTTTATAGTTAGATAAAGGCTCTACATTTCAGAGAAGTCTGGTGAAGATATAAATTTGAGTGCCATCAAAATATAGGTATGATTGAAGCTCTGTTCTTGGTGAGATGTACCAAGAGAGTATTTAAAGAGAAAAGAAAATAATCTAGGCCATACTTTGAGAAAGTATAGCATTTAAAGACACAGGAAATTGTATCTGAAAGAATATAAAGAATGAGATAGACCATGAGGAGGGTCAGGGAAAAATGAGGAGGAGGTGGTTTCTTAGTGGTCAGGAGAAGAGTGTTTTTCAAGGCTAATGACTGATGCCACTTTCTGTTGGCCAAAGCAAGTCAAAAATGCCAGTGTACATTCAAAAAGAGGGGAAATAGACTTCATCCGTCATGGGAGCAATGAGAAATTCACAGTGCAAAAAGGCCTATCTACAAAAATGGGAGGAGTAGATGTTTGGACTTCAGTGTCAAACAACTGAGTTTGTTCTGTTGCTATTATCTTATGAGGTGAAGGACTGGTCCAAATCATGTTTATCTTTTTCATACATACCTGTCCCTTTCCTTCTGAACTCTTTTCTCAGATTGAAGTTAAACTTGCACAAGTGTGATTACTAAATCATTACCTTTCCTCCATAAGAACACACACTGCTCGCTTGTTCTTATTTATTGCTGAATCACCAGAACTTAGAACTATACATAGAATGTAATATCTGCTCAATACACTTCATTGAATTACTGAATAAATGAATGAATGAATGTCAGTTATGACAGAGGTAATACATAAGGTTTTTCTTAAAGGATCAATTTTAATTCCTTAGGAAGTGAATAGCAGGTAATAATATTCATACTCAATAATAAATATGCAGAACACAAAATAGCTAAGATTTTAATATGAACTCAAAGACTTTATAATAAGCATATCCAATTATTTAAATACATTAATGGAATGTCCTAGAATTAACAGAAAGTTCTTAAAATAGATAAAACTGAACAACTCCTTAAAAACAAAGTTTCTTCCTTCTTCTTCCTCTCCTTTCCATCCTCTCCTCCTCCTTCTTCACTGAAAGTGCCTTGAGCATGTTAGGCAAGAGATCTACCATTGAGCCCCATCCGTAGACTCTTAACACCATTCCTGTGCCTATTAACCTGGTATCCAACTTCCAGTACTTGAGCCTCTACCTAGGAGCTTCCTTCAGCTGTTGGAACTTATTCTGCCCAGGTATAGGGGAATCCCAGTGTACTAGAGAGGTTAACACCCCAGGGAGATCCTTCACTAGTGGCTGATGGCTATTAGTGCACAAACACCCCATCTCTCTTGTTCTCAAGTGGAATCATTCTGGGGTGCATATACCACAACACTTCCTAGAGGTCCCCTGGAGAACTGAGCCCAGGTTCTGGTGAAAACTTGCTGGACCTGGATGATGGTTCCTTCATGTGATGTCTTCCTTTTTGTGTCCCCTTTCCCCTATGCCCCTGCAGTTTTTTCAGAGATCATTTCCAAAATAAACCACTTGCATCCAAAAAAAATGAGACAAAATAAGAAAATTTTGAATCACTAGTGATAATTGCATCCAAGGAAAAGACATTAGAAATAATGTACTATAATATAGTAATATATGGTACATAAAATGACAAGTTGAAATGTACTTTATTTTGTTTTTAAACTTTTAATTGGCAATAGTAATTGTATATATTTATGTGGTACAATGTGATGGTTTAATGTATTTACATTGTGAAATGATTGCTGTTGTTTGTTGGTAAGTGTCCTTGAGTCGGGTCTGATTCATAACAACCTTATGTACAGCAGAATGAAATACTCCTTGACATTGTGCCATGCACACAATCTTTTATATGTTCAAGCCCATTGTTGCAAGCACTATGGCAATCCTTCTAGTTCAGGGTCTTCCATTTTTACATTGACTCACCACTCTCCCAAACATGATGTCCTCCACGGATGGATCCCTCCTGACAACATGTCCAAGAGATGTAAGACACAGTCCAGCCATCCTTACTTCCAAAAAGCACTATGGCTGCACTTCTTGAATGGATCTATTGGTTTTTATGGCAGTCCATGGTATGTGAATATTCAGCTCCAGCATCATATTTCAAAAGCTTCAGTTCTTCTCCTTTCTCCCTTATTCAGTGTCCAACTTTCAAAAACATATGATGCAACTGAAAATACCATGGCATTAGTCAGGCGCACCTTCATCTTCAGTGTGGTGACATCTTTACTTTTCAACATGTTAAAGATGTCTTTTGCAACAGCCTTCCCAATGCATTGCATCTTTTAATTTCTTAACTATGCTTCCATGGCTGTTTATTATTGTTGTTGTTGTTGTTAGGTGCCGTCGAGTCGTGACCGACTCATAGCGACCCTCATAGGGTTTTCAATGGCAGATTGTTCTTGGGATTGCCTTGGGAGTGGGTTGCCATGTCCTTCTCCCATTTTTGTGGTGCTGGGAATTGAACTCGGGACCTCAGAGACGGCAGAGCGACGCTCTTCCAACTGAGCTAACTCCCAGCCCCGGCTGTTTATTATAGAACCAAGTAAAGCAAAATCTTGGACAACCTCAATCTTTTTTCTACTTATCATGAAGTTGTGTACTGTCCCAGTTGTAAGGATTTTTGTTGATGTTGAGGCAGAATCCATACTGAAGGCTGTGTTCTTTGATATTCATCAGTAAATGTTTCAAATCCTCTTCACTTTCAGCAAGCAGAGTTGTGTCATCAGCATAACGCAGGCTGTTAATAAGTCTTCCTCCAATCGTGATGCTACCTTCTTCTTCATAAAATACAGCTTCTCAGATTAGTTGCTTGGCCTAGAGATTGAAGAGGGATGGTGAAAGAATACAGCCCTAGCACACACCTTTCCTGATTTTAAACAAGGCAGTGTTTCCTTGTTCTGTTTGAACAACTGCTTCCTGGTTCATGTACGGATTCCTCATGAGTGCAATTAACTGCTCTGATGTTCCCATTCTTCACAATCTTAGCCATCATTTGTTATGATCCACAGAGGCAAATGACCTTACATAGTCAATAAAAACATAGATTGATAACTTTCTGGTATTCTCTGCTTTTGTTTAATATTCATCTGACATCAGTAGTGATGTCACTGGTTCCATGCCCTCTTCTGAATCCAGCTTGATTTTCTGGCAGTTCCCTTTCTATATACTCCTGTAGTTACTTTTGATTGATCTTTAGCAAAATTTTACTTACATGTGATATTAATGATATCATTCAATAATTTCCACATTCAGTTGTGTCCCCTTTCTGGGAAATAGGTACAAATACAGATCTCCTCCAGTCAGTTGGCCAGGTAGCTGTTTTCTAAATATCTTAGAAAAAACAAGTTTGCATTTCCAATGTTCCATCTGTTTGTTGAAATATCTTTACTGATATTCAATCAATTCCTGGAGCCTTGTGTTTTGCCAGTTCCTTCAAGACAGCTTCCACTTCGTCTTTCAATACCATTGGTTCCTCTTCATATATAACCTCTTGAAATGGTTGGTCATCTACCAATTCTTTTTGGTATAATGATATGTGTATTCCTTCCATCTTCTTTTCATGTTTTCTGCATCATTTAATATTTTTCCCTGTGGAATCCTTCACAATGCTTTGCACATGTCATTATAATATTTGATTTTGTCTTCTCAAGGTGCCTTTTGAAATCGTCTGTTTAGTTCTGTAACTTCGTCATGTCTTCCTTTTACTTTAGCTTCTCGATGTTTAAGGGCAAATTTCAGAATCTTTTTTGACATATAATTTGGTCTTCTCTTTTTTTCTTTTTAATAACCTTTTGCTTTCCTCATGAATGATGTCTGTGATGTCATTCCACAACTCGTCTGGTCTTCAGCCATTGGTGTTTAACGCATCAAACCTGTACTTCAGGTGATCTCTGAACTCATTTGGGATATACTCAAGGTCATACTTTGGTTTTCGTACACATGTTCTAATTTTCTTCATTTTCAATTTGAACCTACAAATGAGCAGTTGATGATCTGACCCACAATCAGCACCTTGTCTTGTTCTGACTTTTGATATTGAGTTTTTCCATTGTCTCTTTCCACAATATAATCAATTTTTCCTGTAAAGTCTATTTGGTGAATTCCATGTGTATAGTAGCTGTTTATGTTGGTGAAAATCATATTTGCAGTGAAAGTGTCATTGGTCTGATAAAATGTAATCATGTGATCTCTAGCATTGTTTCTGTCACCAAGGCTATATTTTCCAACTACTAAACCTTCTTCTTAATTTCCAACTTTTGTATTCCAGGCACAAGTAATTATCAGTACATCCTGACTGTATGTTCAATCTATTTCAGATTGCAGAACCTGGTAAAAATCTTCCCTATCTTCAATTGTGGACTTAGTGGTAGGTATATAAATTTAAATAACAGTCATGTTAACTGGCCTTCCTTATAGGTGTATGGATATTATCCTATCACTGACAAAATTGTACTTCAGGAAAGAACTTGAGATGGCTTTTTTGATGATGAATACAACCCCATTTCTCTTTAACCTGTCATTTCCTTCATAGTAGACCATATGATTATCTGATTCAAAATGGCCCATGCCAGTCCATTTTAGTTCACTGATGCCTAGAATGTCCATGTTTATGTGCTCCATTTCTCTTTTGATGATTTCTAGTTTTCTTAGATTCATACTATGTATACTCTACATTCCAATTACTAATGAATGTTACAGTTGTTCTTCTCATTTTGAACTGTGCCACATCAACAACTGGAGGTCCCTGGGGCTCTACTCCATTTCTGTCATTAAGGTCAACTCTTCTTTGAGGAGACAACTTTTCCCTGTCATCTTTTGAGTGCTTTCCATCCTGGGGGCTCATTTTCTGGCACTGTATCTGACAGTGTTTCTCTGCATTTCATAAGATTTTCAATGGCTAATTGTTTCAGGAGTGGGTTAGCCATGTCCTTCTCCCCAGTCTTTCTTAGTCTGGAAGCTCAGCAGAAACCTGTCTACCATGGGTGACCCTGATGGTATTTGTTATATCAGTGGCATAGCTTTCAGCATCACAGCAATACACAAGCCCCTGCAGTATGGTAAACTAATAGACTCATGAGAGACACAAAACACTCCCTGACACTGTGTCATCCCTAGAACTATGTCAGTGCTTCTCTGCTATTCATAGGGTTTTTGTTTCAGGATTGTTTCAGGAGTGGTCTGCCAGGCCCTTCTTGTATTTTTGCAGTGCTGGTGATAGAACCCAGGGCTTCAGAGCACACAGAGTAAGCACTCCACCAACTGAGCTAAACCCCAGCCCCTCAACAAAAAGCTGACCTTATGATGAATGGAATAAAGCCCCTGGGACCTCCATTTGCCCATGTGGCACAACCCACAATGAGAAGGAATGCAGTGGCTCTTAACAGTGGGCTCAAATATAAAAAGATGGTGTGCACGACACAGTATTGTGTAGTGTTTTGCTCTGTTGTACATAGGATCACTATGAGTTGGACCCAACTTAACAGCACCTAACAACAACAACAACAAAGTTGTAATATGCAAAATATCTGATAATGCAATCCCATTGAAAAATATTTATTATAGCCTACCTACTATAGACAGAGAACTATGATGGGTGCTGTGGAGATGGGAGTAAATAGCCACTGCTCATGCTTCAGGAGCATATAATCTGGCACATAGACTATCATGTACCTTTAATTATCCCTAAATGTATAAGGACAAGAGAAGTGATATTAAATAATGTTACTACATGATGTCCCACTACTTGAATGTAACCTCCATTAAGTTAGAAATTTTAAGGGAGTAGGATTTTTCTTCACTGTTCATACACCAGCAATAAATAAATAAATAATACCTGCCCAAAGTAGTTGGTGTATAAATATTTGCTGAATGGATGAAAAGTGGATGGAAATCTGCTATGTTCTACAAGCTTGCACAAATCACAATGGTTATTAAAGGGTTGCTATTATTTCTTTTAGGGAGAAGGACCAGGCAACCCACTCCCCAAAAACAATCAACCATTGAAAACCCTATGAATAACAAAGAAGCACTAACAATACTGTTGCGCCTGTTGTATGCAGGGTCACTATGAGTCAGACACTGACTTGACAGCACCTAATAACACAACATTATTTCTTTTGTTCAGATGAGGAAATGTAATTTTAAAAATAATTCACCTAAATTCAAAGCCTACAGCCAAACCACTGTGGCGTTTGATTGTATCAGATCTCAGAAGCTAAGCAGGGTCAGTCCTGGTTAGTCTTTGGGTGGGAGACAGCCTGGGAACACCAGCTGCTGTAGGCTTAGGAGAAGGACCTAGCAGCACACTCCCAAAACACCATCAGCCATTGAAAAGCCTATGAAGAGTAGAGAAGCAATGACAATAGCGCTGGCCATGGCACAATGTCAGGTATTGTTTCATCTGTTGTACGTAGGGTTGCTATGAGTCAGACTCAAATCAACAGCACTTAACAAAAAACAACAAAATCAAAGAACTGGCAAGTGCCAAAGATGATTTTAGAACCCAGCTATAATCTTAAACTCATATTCTTTCCACCTCACCCCTATCAGACCCAGTGCTCTCTTTCTATAATAAATATTTTACATCCCATTTACTGTCCTGAAATCAGTTCAATGAGAATATATCTTTGCCTACATAAGTTCAGAAAAAAAAATCAATGTAATGTCTTGACTATAAAATAAAGAAGAAATAAAAAGAGTGTAACACATAAAATAATGCAAACATGAATCCTCAGGTATGACCATAGCAGAAGACTTAATGAAGCAGATACCAATGCTTACCTGTAGAATCTGATTACGGTGAGGCCCACAGCTACAGAATCATTGAGTGGACAGGTATCTGCTCAAATATACCAGTGCCCTTGCCCTTCTCTTTTGGTAACACTCCAAAAAACAATATTTTTTACATAATTAGTTGAACTTCAGAAATGTCATTGTACATTAAAATTGTGCAAAAATACTGGACACAGAATACTTCTTTATTGAACAGAACTAGCTCCTACCTATTAATTGCCCAAAGTGCCTGTTATTCTAATGAACAAAATATCCTCATGTCTTTCCAAAATACTACAGAGGAAGTAGCAGAACCCTTTAGGGAACCCTGTCTCACTGGTTTTAGTAAAGAGGTATGAGAGGCTGAGGGGAGAGACTTTAATTTGGTCTGCCAATGTAGGAGTCTGTGGTCAGCAAAGGCTGCGCAGTAAAGATAAAATGTGAGCTGGGGCTTGCAAACCAAGGAGGACTTCTCCAAGTTATACTTGGAGATCTTTCAGACAGACCTCATCACACTCCCAGCCTTGTTGATGCAGAACTAGACTGCAGCATAAAGTACCATGCTACTGCCACATCTGTGTGGGGAAAATGTAAAGATTGACTTGAATAACCTCATTAAGACCTATGGCAGTCAGGTTCTTACCCCAGGGCTCTGTAAGGATTTAGCAAATGCATTCCATGTATACTGGATGGTATACTGTTGTTGTTGAACTTTACTTATAACCTCTCAGTAATTCAGTTCTTTAGTAACATTCTGAGCACCAGAGCTACTAGGCTATAGATTCCAAAGAGGAAAAGTGACTTTGACTATCAGTATGGTATGTGTTTTTTGTTCTATGAGCTGGATTGTGTGCATCTCCTATTTCCAGAACACAGTTTTGGTTCTCCAATGCCTTGGGCATATCTTAACCATGATATTATGCTTAATAAACATCTGTTTGATTTGAAGTCTCATTGACTGTATTGAATCAACATAGTCCCGCATTTGTGCCTGCGTGTGTTGGAGATGCCATTTAAGCATCTGTCCAAATTAGTGCACTTACTTTCATTTCCTTCCTTGGGGGGAATCCTGCAATTTTTCTTACTATGGAGTGTTTTTTTAAGAGGACCTAATTGTTTATATTCCCTGTTGTGAATGAGTCCCTTGGAGGTGTTAACAAATGACTCATCATAAGGTAGATGACATGATCTCTAAAATTTCCTCCTAGTTCCAACATCCTATTCCATAAGTAGTATATTAATTTCTATAATTTCTGTTGAATGTTAAATATCATAGGCAGATATTGAGGATAAAATGGAACTTGGTAGATTGTCACATACTTATACACTACACCATGAATACAAGGCAAACTGGGAAGGGTCTTTGTTGTTGTTGTGTTGTTAGATGCCCTTGAATGGTGTTCTACTCATAGCAACCCTCACAGGGTTTTCAAAGGCTGATTTTTTCAGGATTGCCTCAGGACTGGATTGCCATGTCCTTCTCACATTTTTTTTCAGTGCTGGGAATTGAATCTGCGACCTCAGAGACTGCAGAGCTGGGCTCTACGAACTGAGCTAAATCCCACCTCAGGAAGGGTCCATAGGGACAAAGAAATATTCAAGTGCTTGTGTGATTAGACTTGGGTATCATCTGCAAAGATGTTACCAAGTAGGTTTATCCTTTTAAATACTTGAAGCAGGGAAGAAAGTCATGTACTGGAAAAAAAGTTTAAAGAAATTCTTTTTGTAAACTAAAATGATCCAAAAAAGAAAACACAAAACAAAAACCTGAGATATAAAGGTATAAATTTACGTGGTGGACATTAGTGACTAAATTCCACAAGTACGATTTTTCCAGTCTAGGTAATTTTAAACTTAAGACAAAAATACACTTCAGATTGTATTAAAGCCTTCCACAAAGAGCTTTTGTTTGTTATTAGGTCCCATCAAATAAGAATCCAACTCAGAGTGACCCTCATAGGGTTTTCAATGGCTGATTGTTTTGAGATTGCTTTGGGAGTGGATTGCCATATTCTTCTCCCCTTCTTCTGTTTTTTGTGGTGCTGAGGATTGAACCCAGATTCTCAGAGAGTCCAGAGCAGCACTCTACCAACTGAACTAAACCCTAGCCCACACACAGAGAGCTAACTGCCAATAATTCCACCAAAGACCCTGAGACTGTTATTTCAGGTCTGAGAAAGATTTGGCCAGGCTAAAAATGTTTTGTTTGAGAAAGGCACCATTTTCCCACAACTTTGCCATTTTATATCTTCATAAAATTGATGTCTGACTTAGGTTATTTTGATTTTTGTTCTTTTCTTCTTAAAAAAAGATACAATGATGTTTTCACAGTACTATCTACCCTTGTTTCTAGGATCTTCAACATTCTTGGGTCTCTCACTCCAAAGCAAATGAACAATAAAACTCACATTGAATGATTTCCAAATGTAATTAAGTAGAGATGATGTAAATAAAGTTAGAATATTCTTCCCTAGTCTATCTTTACCAATCTTCACTGGAATTCTATTTCTTCTTCACTTCTAACTGTATTTCCAATTCTTCTTTTCTGTATTCCTTTTTGTTTTATGTGTTTCCCTCTGAGATTTTCTTATTGAATGTTGGTCTCTTCTGTTTCGTACTTTGTCATTAACTTAACACAATCTCTTTTTTTCTCTTCTTGATTATTTTCTTCAGTGTTCAGTTCAAGGAAGTTTGTACTATTACTGACCCACTAGATTTCTGTTTTAGGATCAGCTATATTTCTTCTCTGCCCTTTTGTGCTACATAAATTTACTTGTAGAGTTTGATTTTTTAAAATCTTATTTGGGTTTATTCTGTTGTTTTCTTTATAACACCCTCTTGTTACTCTTATCATACACACACACACACACACACACACACACTGCAGCTCCCATCATCACCTTCCTTTTTGCTGTTCCCTTTGTCACTCAGTTCTATTTGATGTCCTAAGGTAGAATCTCTCAGTGCTCCATTCTTGTTGCAGTTTAGTTCTCTCTCCTTCAACCTTCCAGTCTAGGCCCAGCTCATAATGCACCTATCTGTTCTCCTCTCTTTTACCTGCTCTTTTCAGTATTGTTTATAAGGAACTGATTGCTTATTTACCACTTCAGTGAAAATACCCTCCCAAACCACAATTGAAGTATTAAAACACAGAACTGACTAAAACATTCTTGCTTATTTAACAAACATGCTGACTATATCACTGAACTATCTCCAGCTTTGGGAAAGAGAATTATCAAACATGACATTGACCCTCAAGGAACTCTTGGTTTCTTTAGAAATCATGAAATCACAAACTAAATGTGATTGTTCTAAGATGTCTGATATTGGAGATTTGACCAGAGGAGAGATCTGAGGTTTTGTCTAACATGTCTTATGAATGTTAAAATGTTTAAACCAAGGGGTCTTTTTATAACAAAACAGGAGTTCCCATTTAAGATGCAAATAGATCCCTAAATAAAGTCACTGAAGATTACAAAAGAACGGTGTACAATGCACCTAAGTTGAGAGCTATGAAAAGAAAAGGTAGCATTGAAGGGAAAATAAATTCAAACCATACCTGAATGCTGTAAAAGACAGAGTAACATAACCACAATATACTGATGATAAATACTGGGACTTAGGACAAAATGGAAGGCTCAGTAATTGTAGGTGAAGAGTATTTGGGTCATACCACTTGCCGAAGCCAGAGCAGTCAGTTGAATCTTTTCAATGCTTCTTCTCCAAAGCCTTCAAGTCTTTTCTAAGGAGAAAGTATATTTAGCACAATTAGCTGCTAGGGGGCCAATGTGGCTGTGGCTTCTCAGAACTGCCAAGTAACTTACCACCACACCATTATTTCTTTCATGACCTCTACCCATGTATGAACTGGAGTTTTATTAGTGAAAGAGTTTCTGGAGAAGGAGGGGACATAATCATCCAAATCAACAATCTCAGGGAAAATACTTAAAAGTCTGGACTTGATTTCTGACATCTGTGGAGATGGAACTCAATAACAAATAACATATGATCAAGAAGTCTGACTCTATTCTGCTCATGGAGATGAGCAGATGGAAGATGAAACAGTCCCTGTCAGTGGAAGTCTTCACATACATGTAAAATGACTGACTGACAGGAATGCTGACAAGGTGATTCAGGCCTTGGTTAAGAGGCAAAATTAAAATGATGTCTATGAGAATTTCCAGAATTATATTCTCTTCATTGAAAAGACAGTGTATCTGCTTTTACAAGGTGAATCTATATCAGTTAGTATATTAGATACTCATTCTCTTATCTTCTTGCAAATTCATTTTGCTTACCTGTAAAATGGGAGTATAATATCTGTTGTTGTTATGGATTAGTGAGAAACTTACTACAGCCAGACATAATTTGTAATTGTTAGTTCACATTTCTTGAACTCTGATATTTGTGTAGCAATTGTTTTAATATATAGGCAGTAAAAAAACAATTACAGGATAAACTTCTCTCGGATTCAAAAGGATTCTCAACAGTGTTCCTGTGGTTGAACAGCTTATACTTCACACCTGGCAGAGAAAACTGGAAAAGCTGGAAACTGGCTGTAAAAAGGAGACTTCTAGTAAAAACTAGAGCAAATCCTATGGAGACTAAGTTTCTTTTCTCTGAATTCCCATGATTCTAGGTCTCTCTCACCTATTTTCTGTTGTTGTTACTGAAAATTTGCCTCAACAAACTATAAGTTGCTGTAGGTAGGAGAATTCTTACAATAAAAAGGAATATGAGAAAAAGTACTATTATGTTTACATCCTTTTATTTCATTTGAGAAAATAAGAAAAAGATGGCGTCCATGAAAATAATTTGTAATATCAAATCATTAGAATGTTCCTCTTGGATAAAAGGAAAAAACACATACATTTAAAATAGATTTGTGATAGGAAATAGCACTTGTTGTGTACCTTTAAGGAAAAAAAGATAAAATATGCAATGATAAGATAACTCAGTTATGAGGAGGGAATAAAGAAATGGCTGTGAAGCAGGTAGAAATAAAAAGGAAGCAGAGCAACAGGGGAATAATATGAAGGACAAGCCTGAGTCACTAACCAGAATGTAGCAAAAAGAACACTGAACTATTCTTGAGTCAATATCACATTTTAATTATTATAGCTTTAGAACAAACTTTAATATCTGCTTGAATTATTCACTTTTCAATCTTCTTTTCTTAAGCATTTAAAAATAATTCCACACTTCCTTTCAATAAAATTTTTAAGATCTCACAAACAAAAGTAACACTGTAAATTTATGTAAACAAAATACATACTAATTTGAAGAGAATATACATTTCTATTTGCATAGAGTCAATTTGATATGTAATCTCATTTATTTAAGCCTAATTTTTTTTGTCCCTTGGCTAAAGTGCTACATATTTTTATTAAATTTTCATTGAATTTATTCCCATGTATTATAATTGTTGAATTCTTACTTAGGGCCTTAAAGCAGCATACTCTTAAAAGTGAAAGGGTAATGGGGGAAAGGAAGAAAAATATCACATCTTTTGCTCTCAAAGGCAAAATCTGTATTTTCATATAGACATATATATGATTATGGGTGGGAGTTTAGCTCAGTTGTTTGAGTGCTGCTTTACATTCTCTGAGGACCTGGATTCAATTCCCAGCACTGCAAAAAATGGGAGAAGGATGTGAGAGTTCACTTCCAAAGCAATCCCAAAACAACCAGCCATTGAAAACACTGTGAGAGATGCTAGGAGTTGGACTCAACTCAATGGGACCTAACAACAACAACAACAACAATACACGATTGTGTGTGTGTGTGTGTGTGTGTGTGTGTGTGTGTATGCAATGTACAACAATATCCATATATGGAAATGACATAGTGAAATCCATTGAGTTGTAAACTAACCAAAACATTAAAACTAATTTTAAAAAGTGCATTGTCTTCAGGAAAATAAGTGAAACAGCATTATTAATAACTAGAATTATAGGATATTAAAGTCAAGATGGCTCCATGACTTTTACAGTTAAAATCATTTGAAAAATTTCATACAACAAACTAAAGCTTCTAAAAAGCAGTGCATGTATAAATATTTCAAATAAGAAAACAAGTTGATAATGATAAGATTGTTGGAATTCCACCTTCAAGGGAATCAACTCAAACTTATATATAAGAGTTTCATAAGATAGTAAGTGATAATAGAATAAGATTAAATTATAGCTCTAAAGTACCTGCAGAAAAAGCAACGGTCAATATTTATTAATTTGTAATGCTTTTTCCTTGGCTATTAAAAAGTATGTTTACCTGCTATAGTAGTGCACATTTGAGAAAAGGCCTCTATATTACTAGAAGAGAAATTGACAAGCTATAGGCCATGCACATTTCCTGTCTTATCCTATACTGACAATTGGCTGGCCAATTTATACACCCATCAGAAGTATTTGGGGTATATGAAATAAGTCACTCTACACACTAATTTTCAAGATCATATCACCACAAGAGGCAGACACATCTTTATGCTGTGATAGCAATTGAAAAGTACTTCAATAAAATCCTCTACTTAAACATAATTTTTGAACAGAAAAAATTATATTAACTGCTTTTTTTCTGTCAGAGATGAAAATGTCTCAACATCCAGCACAACTCAATTGAACAAGGATATTTTTCTTGTTGAATCAATTGCACCTCATTAATAATAGAACTTGGTGAGTTGTATAGTATGTACTAGTTCTGCATATGTATATATATAATTATATATATATTGCATATAGTTCTACATATATAAGCTGTATATTATTAAGTAATGTATCATCTTTTCTTATTTTGAAGTACTTTGATCATAGATGAGCTCATATAAAAAGTAAAGCTAAACGTTCAGAATTCTCATAATGATTGTATGGGGAATGAAAATGTATGAACAAATAAGAGAGAATAGCTTATAAAGTAACCAAGAAGAGGGACATTATTACCACTGACAGTTCAGTGACAAAACCATAAATATTACAGAAGCAACATAGAAATATTCCGTCCTAACCAACAAGGTGATTTAAAAACTTTGCATGCAATTTAAGTAAAGTTGTATTCCACTCAGCTAAAGTACAGTAGATTGTAATATTTTCTCTTTTTCAAAAATTACAGAAAAATTATCTGTTTCTCCCATAAAGAAACTAGGTTTTACTATACAGCACCTCAGGATTAGAACTGGTCGATATGAAATTGTACCAGTGACCTCCAACAGTAATGTGGGATCTAGGCTGGAAATTGCTCACTCTAGGGTAATGTTTCTCTGTGTTTGAAGATGGCGTTGTGCTAGTCTAGCAGGAGGCACCAGCAGCCAGCACACAAGGCAGAAGCCTGGAAGAAAAGGAGTCTTGGAATCTCTGGTCATGGAATAAGTAAAACATGTTTGGAAGAGGATTGTTGTTGTTGTTGTTGTTGTTAGGTGCCGTCGAGTCGGTATCCGACTCATAGCGACCCTCTGTCCAACAGGGGAAACACTATTGTCAGTGCTTCTCTGCTGTTCATAGGGTTTTCAATGGCAGATTGATTTTTGGGAGGGGGTTGCCAGGTTCTTCTCCCAAGCCTACAGCTTCTGGTGTTCCCAGGCGGTCTCCCATCCAGGTACTAACCATGCCCGACCCTGCTTAGCTTCCGAGATCTGACGGGATCAGATGCCACAGGGCTACAGCTGCAGGCAGGAAGAGGATAGGAAGAGAAATTTGGGCACAGCAGAGATCCCCAGTTAATTAGAGGTAGTCCAGACTGGAGCCTATGACCCCAACATCCTTGCTGGTGATCTTTGAGCTGTGCACTTGAAGTTGTGCTTAGTGAAGGGCCAGATATGAGTCAATGAAGAAGGAATCAAACATGACTCTGAGATCTGAGCCTGGAAGAGCAATAGTACTACTGACATAAACAGGAATGTCAGGAGATAGATCCTGCTACATTTCCTTGGAGATAAGACTTAGCTCTCACCGGGGAGCAGGCAGGCTCACACCTTAGAGAGGGATTTGTCTGCGCCTGGGGAAAGCTATTCTCAGAAAGCCAAGCCGGGTTAAAGTTCTACAGATCGAGGTGGAGGGATTGTTGGGATGTTGGTGAGCAAGCCCAGTGCAGGAAAAAAAAAATACATGGGAATGATTACGTTGCTCTGTAATGTGCGAAGTCTGTGAAAGAATCAGAACAAAAAGTTACCACTGAGGATGTCATGGTGTATGTATAAGATTTCATAAAAATGGCTCTGTATAATTTCTGAGCATGAAGAAATTATGTGGCAATTTTTTGGACCAGCAAATATGTGTATTGCTATTAACATGTGAGGTTGGCTCATTAGCAGAAATGAGCTCTGACCATAACACAAGAAGTAGGGTGAGAACAAGCTGAAGCTGATGGGAAGAACATGCTTCCTGGAGGGCAATCGGACGAGAAGTGACACAGTTGGAACACTGTGAGGCCCTTTCCTATCATCACTGTGAAGTTGCTGTCAGATTATTCAAGCTTCTCCAGCAAAAATGGTTCAATGCACAACAGAAAAGGAAAGAGGAGGTGGAATGAGGACAAGATAATCATAAGAAAGCAATGAGAAGGAAATCTGAGGGGGTAGTTACTTGAGGCATGGTCAAGCGTCTATATAAGACTTGTGTTTAACATCCAGAAGGATCCTTCAGAGACATCAGTGCAATTGGAGGACTCAGTGCAGACAAGTCTCCTGGACTATAGCAATCCAGTGAAATCAGCATCAGCTGCTAAATGTATGGTGTATAAGGTTGGTTTATCCTGGGCTGTCTCGGCTTCCCAAGATGTGAATAAAAGGCCTTTTCTGAACTTCATAGTGCTAGGCATAACTCACTGTCAGGTAGTGTTTCATTCTATTGTACACAGGGTCACTATGAGTCAGAACCTATTCAATGGCACCTAACAATAACTGAACTTGGCAGTGTTTGGCCCTATGTAAAGCACTAGACTGACCCCTTCTGTAAGGTAAAACACAGCACAGCAAACAACTTTGCACTTTGGTATATGAATCTTGGTTTGTTGTTAGGTGCCATTGTGTGGGGTCCAACTCATAGTGACTCTGTGTACAATAAATAGTACGAAACATTACTCAACATGGTGCCATGCCTGGCACTATGTCAGTGCTTCTCTGCTATTTGTAGGGTTGTTGATGATTGATTGTTCCAGGAGTGGCCTGCCAGGTCCTTCTCTCATTTTTGCAGTGCCCATGGCCTTAGAGCACATGGAACAAGCACTATACCAACTGAGCTGGGTCTGAATAGGAACTAGTCCCAGAAATGTCTGGGAAATCTTTCAAAATTCAGGAGGATTGAAGAGAGTTAGACATTGTGGGTAATTAAAAATCCTATGAACCTAGTTATCTGAAAGTAATATTGAATGAATTAATGATCTGAAATTTAAAATAGATTAAAAGAATAAGAAAAAAATTAAATCTTAGGATTTTTCTTTTCTTTTCTTTTCTTTTTTCTTTTTTTTTTAGTACTAGGGGATTGAACTCAGGTACTAGCACATACTAGGCAAGCAATCTACCACAAAGGTGCACCCTCAATCCATTTTTACTTTTTGTTTTTGAGGCAGAGTCTCGCTAAATTGTTCAGGCTGCCTCTGGCCTCGAACACATGATCCTCTCACCTAAGCCTCAGGAGTCACTGAGATTAGAGCATGTGCCATAGCACCTGGCTTAGATCTTACGGTTCTTGATATTAAATAAATATAATAGCACAGATTTTCTCTAGAACTTAACATCCATATCATAGATGTGTTAGGAAAATACCATTAATTTTAAGAGAAAATAGTAAACTCAACAAGGAAGAATAAAAACAAATGGACCTTTACTAAATATTTCAGTGGATTTTAAAATATTATAATTTTTTGATTCATAAGATCATCAAATAGACTAAAGTAACAGACAAGGGAAGCCCCAGTTTGAGCTTAGATAGAAAAATAATTCATTTTGTGTATAGAACAACATTCTTAAATATCCCATCATTGAAATACTGTGGCTCTTAACCAGAAAGCACAATTGTCAGCAATTATTCTATGTCCTATTTCTTTGAATCTCTTTAAATTATATAATTCAGACATATTTTATGGAATAGAAAGCATTCACAGCCAATAAAATTGATTAAAAGATTTTAGAAATCTTTGTATGTGTTCCTTTTATACCCTTTAGAAAAACACATGCTCCAGTAGCAGGTATATCTCTGCATCTGATTCTAGTGATTGGAATCAGTGCAAAAACAGATCATATAAATTAAAAGAAAAAGTAAAACTGAGTCAAGAAACAAAAATTTCATAAAAGATTTCCTTAAACTTTGAAGTTAACTGGTCCTCAACTATGCAGAGTGTGAATCACAAGTCTTATAGAAAGAATGTTTGTGACAATATTTTATAGAAGACTATTAAGACGGAAACCTGCATAAGTGCCTCTACTTAATGATAAGAAAAAACATGATTTCAACAGTGGCAGAGCCTTTCTAAATCATCCTGAACATAATTGTTCACTGACATATACCACTGCATGGTTTTCTTGGAAAGGCCAATGCACTAGGTCATTTCTGTGACTTTGCTAATCAGAATACCAATAAAGAAGAATTTAGCTGCTTGGGTCTTTTGGAAGTTATGGTAAAAATGAATATGAGTCAAATGAAACAGTTCGACAGACAATGGCTCTGTGGAAACAGCAATTAGGGTGATGATAATGAAATTTAAAATTGACTCTGTTCAATTCAGTAAACATTTATTAGCTTTATATATAAGGCTACAGAGGTGTTCTGAGTTTGAGGAGATACAAAGACAAATAAGACACATATATTTCTCTCAGTCATCACAGCCTCAAGGTAAAGCCAGAGATAGAAACTCTATAATTAAGTATATATCCCAGTGCTAGAGGGAAGGGAAACATGCAAAGGTAATACGGGTGAATATGAGCAATGTATAAGGATATGCATGTATGGAAATGTCATAAAAAACCCATTGAGTTGTATATTAATTAAGAAATTACTAATAAAAAATCATTTAAAAATCATTAAAAATAAAGAAATCAGTGTTAAATATTCTCAAACCTCATAAGAAATTTCCTATTGATTAGGAGGATCAGAAAGGGTCTCCAAAGGAAATAGCATTTGAAGAAGTCCTTCAATGTAAAGAGATGGGAAAGAGTGCAAGAGAATAGAAAAGAGTAGGTGTGTTCTTGGAATGGTAGGGAACTGTGTGGGATGGACCCAGAGGGGCAGATTGAGAAATAATTCTGACCAAGGTGTTTAGGGCTGATTGTGTGGGACTACCAAACCACCAAAGTGAGGGCTGGTACTGTATTCTGTAGACATCAAAGGAATAACACAGGCTTTTGAGTGGACGAGTGATGTGATTAGATCTGTATTTCAGGCTAAGCATTTGGGCAGTCCTGTAGAGAGTGGACAGCAGCCAGGAGTGAATGCCTCAGGAGGCCAGTTCCTGAGATTATTGCGAGAGTCTAGATGCAAGGATATGAGAGAAAGGGGAACAGTAAGCGGAGTACAGCCAGAGGGAAATAAAATGAGGCACAGGGTACAAAGTCAGATGATAAACTCTAAATAAGAGTTGAAGATCCAGTTGGCTATAGATATTAGAAGAAAGGTGGAAGTGATGAAGTCTGATGTTATTCTCTTGATTTCTTATCTAGAAGTAATTTCAGATATACACAAATATTGCAAAAAATTAGTATAAAAATTCTCATAGCTCCTCATTCAGATTTCCCAAAAGTTGTGTTTTATATTTGCTTTATTATCTTCTTTCCTTTCTCCCCTTCTCCTCTACCTCACACATTATCATATTTTTTTCTGAAAAATAACCTTGACCTCTAAATTGTAAAGATGACAGAAGTTCTGAGTCTTGAAGTATTGGGAGACTTATTACAAAAGTAATCAAGGGGTTGATTGAGTATGTTGTAAGTAAGGGGTTGAGTATGAAGTAAGAGGTGAGTACCACCTTTTTGATGAAAAAGAGGATGAGTTAGAGGGGTCAAATAATCCAAAGGGGCTAGTAAGAGGCACAAAAATGTCCTGCAGAGCCTTCCCTCATGTATACCTCATCAGTGGATATCTCTTTTATGACTAGAAAAGTTATCCCTTTCTATAAATGTGCAAGTATGGCCCACAGAGCAGCAACAGAGGTGGATGATACTTGCCTCTGCAGCTGGTTCAGCTAAATGCATTCTGGTTATTAGACACCACAGCACATCAACCTACATTTTAATCTACATTTTTGTCCTACCCCCATTTCTGAATATTTCACTCATCCATGCGAAAGTATTTAAGGGCTTAGTATGCCAGACAGAGTTCAACATGTTGCAAATTCAGCAGTGAACAAGAAAAGTCTCTTGCTTTCATGAATCTTGCATGCTGGTGAAGAGAGAGAAATAACAAACAGTAAAGCTGAGTAAAGATAAAGACTAACAGATCAAGTCTGAGGAGTTACTTTCATGAGGAGATCAAGAAAGAATTCTCTGGTAAAGTGATATTCGGACACAGACCCAAAGAAATGAGGCAATGAGCCATGTGGATGTATAGCAGGAAAGCATTTCCAGCATAGAATAACAGAGAGAGAAAGGCCCTGATCTGGGTCCAGGCTACATCAAAGAAATTCTATTAAAATGGATATATTCCTGAAGTAAATACCAAAACAATGAAACAAAGAATTGAAGTTAATAGGCCAACCAAGATTAAATGGAACATTAAAAATATTTAATTGTTTGGAAAGTTGGCAAAATAAGAGAAAAAGAGGAGCAAAGAACAAATGACACAATGGGAAGACAAATAACAAGATGATAAACTTAAAGCCAACCATATCAGTAGCCGCAGTATTAAATATAAATGGTCTAAACACCTAATCAAAAAATAGAGATTATCATACTGGAAAAGACCCAACTGTACGTTGCCAATAAGAAGTACCCTGTAGCCAGGCACTGTGTCACATGCCTGTAATCCTAATGACTTGGGAGGTGAAAGCAGAAGGATTGTGAGTTCAAGACCAGAGGAAGCCTGGATAACTTACTAAGACCTTGTCTCAAAATAAAAAATAAAAGAGGGGTCTGGGGTTGCAGCTCAGAGGGAAAGCACTTGCCTAGCATGTGCAAGGCAAGGCCCTAGATTCAACCCCCAATAACACACACACACACACACACACACACACAGCACACTGTAAATATAGATACAGAAATAGTTTAAAAGTATGAGCATCAAAAAGATATAGTTTGTAAATTCCAATAAACTATACAAAGGATAGGAGGGATGCCTTCCATCATTTGCTTGGAGTGTATCATGAAGCCATAGGGTCAATCTCAGCACTGAAAGTGGAAGAAAGGGGAGGTGGGAAGAAAAGGAAAGGAAAGGAAAGGAAAGAGGAAAGGAAAGGAAAGAAGAAAGGAAAGGGAAGGGAAGGGAAGGGAAGGGAAGAAAAAAGAAAGCTTTGGTGGCTACAATAATAGTGGAAAAAGGAGATTCCAGAGTAAAAACTGTTTTGTAGGATAAAGAGATTTATTTCATAAAGGGTAAAGGATAAGGGATCAGTTCAACAAGAAGGCATAGCAAATCTAAATGTTTAGACTCCTACTAACAGGGCTTGAAAATACATAAAGCAAAAACTGAATTGCAAGAAGAAATATAAAAATGCATAATATAATCAGATATTTCAGTACTTCTTTCTCTATTATTGGTACAAATAGAAAATCAGCAAGAATATGGTAGACATGAACATTATCAACAAATTTGACCTAATTTATATATATAGAATGCTCTACACAGAAACAGCAGCATACACATTCTTCTCAAGTGTACTAAAATTGGATATATATAATCCAATATATATCATATACATAATCTTATATATCTATATCTATATCTATCTATATATGTATATATGTATGTATATATATGTGTGTATGTATATATGTATGTATGTATGTGCATATATATATATATATATGTATGGAGAGAGAGAGAGAGACATATATATGTTGTTGTTAGGTGTTGTCAAGTTGTGTCCAACTCATAGAGACCCTCATAGGGTTTTCAATGGCAGATTGTTTTCAGGATTGCCTTGGGAATGGATTGCCACATCCTTCTCACATTTTTTTTTCAGTGCTGAGAATCAAATCAGGGACCTCAGAGATTGGGATTTAGCTCAGTTGGTAGAGTGCCGCTCTGTACACTCTGAGGACTTGGGTTCTATCCCCAGCACCTCAGAAATGGGAGAAGGATGTGGCAGCCCACTTCTGAAACAATCCTAAAACAACCACCCATTGAAAACCCTATGACTATCAGAGAAGCCCAGACATCTGGGTAATTAAACATGGTACCGTGTCAGGTTTTGTTCTGTTGTATAGAGGGTCACTATGAGTTGAACACAACTCAATGGCATTTAACAACACAACAATATATCATACGCATATATATATATATATATATATATATATATATATATATATAACAACAATAATATAACCACCTGCATCACTCCAGGCAAGAGTATTCAATGGTCAACTTGCTATCCTCCCTAATCTGGTTCACAGGGAACCAGTTGTCTTCTGATATCTTTACTTTTTAGTTTCATATATAAGAGCAAACAAACTCACAAAGTCTCTGTTCTACTAAGAAAAATTCATGATTCAGAGCAGGATATTAGGTCACTCCAGCCATCTTATTCTTCTGGTCCATATGTTTATTTAGCCAACCAAACAGGCTTTGCTCTGCTTCTCTTTTCTAAGGTTCCCATTTACCCTGAATTCATTAATTCTCTGTAAGTTAAAGTTTGCATTTTCTATATATCGTTATGTTTTAGGAATTTTTAGCATTAACCACTGTAGAGTTCCAATAGACACCACCCATTTTCTATTATAAAATTATCACTTTTAACACTTAATGAAATCAAATTAATGAAAATATCATCTGGATGTAGAGATGCCAGATGTAGCAAATAAAAATATAAGACATATGTCCAGTTAAATTTAAATATCAAATAACAAGTTTCTTAGTGTAAGTATGTTCCAAATTTTGCATTGAGCACATGTATTTTATATCACCTGGAAAGAGCAGTTGAGGAGCACATGGTAAATTCTCGTAGTGAAGGATTTGAAGGAAGACCATAGTGCCTGTTTGTGGTGAAGAAGGCAATAACTAAAGCAAAAGGACAGAAAGAGAAATGATGAGACTCACTGAATCAGTGCAGCTAATATATGACACTGGAATAACCTGTCTCATTCCCCAAGAGATGGCTTTTGGGCACCAGCATGAATACTAGTACAATTAGTCAGCATGTAACTCTTGAAGCCTATGAGCTGCAGTGCTGTATTCATCTTGAATCTTTCTTATGCTTCTACATGATGTAATTAGAATAATGCTGCTATTGCTATTTTTATGGCTGTGTATTGCTCTGACTTTCAAAATGAAAGCTTTAATCTATAATCACACACTAAGACTCTTGAGCAAAGGATATGATCTTTATTCATAAAACCATTCCCTCAACTAACCACTCTATATGGGTTAGATTAAAGGAGAGAGGGAAAAGGAGGGGGATGAAGGAGGACAGAGTGAGGAAATATGAATACAATTGCTTTTGCCAATAATGAACTTGTAGTTACAGGAGGCAAAGAAAATGGATATGCTTTAAGAATTCCTCAGGGCTAAGGCACTAGTTATTTTTACATTTTCAGCCTCTAATTTGAGATCTTTCTTATAAAAAGAATAAAGACTTACAATCTTAGAATAGTAGTGGGCTCATATAGCACCCAGCATACTACATTGTCTATAGCAACCAATCACACTGAAGATGAAGACATCAAAACATCATTTGGTCTCTCATCTTCAGACAACACTATTCCTATATCTCCCAAGCCAAAAAGAATTGATTCTAACTTGGGAGGAGGGACAGGAAAAACTGTTAGAGGCATAAGATTAGACATCTTCTTTGCTAAATTATTTTAGTCTTTCCTGCCAAAACAGGCAGGGAATTCTTTCTCATAACTCAGTCCAATCACTCTCATTGTAGTTCAAGTTGACATCCTATGAGATCTATTAATATATTCCATGGGGAGAGACCAGCTATCTTCTGGGTAGTCCACATTCAGGCACTGAAAAATCCTGACTACATAACTCTATCAGCCTGCTCCCAGATTCAATCATTTCAGATCTTATAACCTTTGTAAATAAGTCCAATTTTTCAAAGCTTTGTTCATTTTTAATCATTAGTTACACCATTGCATAAAGACCAGTGCATAAACCTTTGGAAAAGTGAAAAACTCAAATAATTCATTCCAACAAATGAAATGCTAATGCCGTTGCTATGTAACTATGCTAGGTTCATTAGATGCCTTTGCCCAGCATACCATCTGCAGGTCTTCTTTTATCCCACCAGCCTCAGAACATTTTATAGGGTATAATATGTCATAACCCATTTTTTTAACTAAATACCAAATTGCCCTCTCTGTTTTCTATAAGACAAAATGAAGCTTGTCACACGTGGACTAATAATTCTCAATGAGGATTATGCTCTTTATGATTATTTTTTAATGTTCTCCTAAGAGACACATTTTCAGTTTGAGTAATTGTTTAATTAATGACTATACAGCAATTCAATGATACAAAACACTAATAGTGTTTAGCACAAATTTTAAACAATTATGACTGCTATTCTGAGCTACATGGGTTGAATTTTCTCTATGAGGCATATTAATGAAATAATTTCTTATAAGCTTTGACAACTCTAGGCAAACTTGTGAAATCAAGCAAGTATGTAAGTTTCTCCTTTCAGGCTCTTATTACCCATCCATGTGTTCGGGTTACTTCCTGAACTGTACTCCACAACCCCACAAGAGGCACTCAAAGCATTTTTGTCCCTTATAGATGTCAGGAACCCTCCAACTACAAAATCCACTCTATACCATCACTATGCCATGATTAATGTGATTTCAGGGACAGTGATCCAGATATTTTACAAAACCTATCTCTCCTATAATCTATTCCCTTAAGATTCTTTTCTCTTGGATGTTGAATAACTAGTCCAATAAATGTTCTAGCATCTTATACAATCTTTAGAAGAAAATTCTGTAATCTGGGAGAGTAATTTTAATTGTGGGATGAACTATTGTCCATTAAGAGAGTGCTGTTGTTTTAAAATTTATCTCATGAATACACAAATTCAGCCATATTTGTATATTTTACATTGCTTCACAACATACTATAGATGTTATGTTAGCAGTTTTACAGAGAAGCCTCACATACAGACAGGTTAATATCCTCTTCATTTTGCTGGTTGTACCTTGAAGGAATTGATGAAACACAAGGCTCCAGGAATTGATGGAATACCAATAGATACGTTTCAACAAACAGAGGCAACACTAGAGGTGCTAACATGTTTATGCCAAAAGATTTGGAAAATAGCTACCTGGCCAACTGACTGGAAAAGATCCATATTTGTGCCTATTACCAAAAGGGGGGTTCCAACTGAATGTGGAAACTATCAAACAATATCATTAATATCACATAATCAAAAGTTTACTAAAGATCATTCAGAAGTGACTGCAGCAGTATATAGATAGGGAACTGCCAGAAAATCAAGCTGGATTCAGAAGAGAGCAGGGAACTAGGGACATCATTGCTGATGTCAGGTGGATATTAACCAAAAGTAGAGAACATCAGAAGATGTCTATGTTTTATTGAGTATGTAAAGGCGTTTGACTGTGTAGATCATGACAACTTATGGATAACACTTCAAAAAATTGGAATACCAGAGCACCTAATTGTACTATGAGAAATCTGTATGTGAACCAGGAGGCAGTTGTTCAAATAGAACAAAGAAACACTGCCTGGTTTAAAGTTGAGAAAGGTGTGCATCAGGGCTGTATACTTTCACCATATCTCTTCAATTTGTATGCTGAGCAAATTCTCCAAGAAGCTGTATTTTACGAGGAAGAATGCAGCATCAGGATTGGAGGAGGACTCACTAACAACCTAGGCTATGCAGATGAGACAACTCTGCTTGCTGAAAGTGAAGAGAATTTAAAATATTTACTGAAGAAGATAAAAAAACATAGCTTTCAGTATGGATTGGACTCAACATCAACAGAACAAAAATCCTTACAACTGGGTCAGTATGCAACTTCACAATGAATGGAGAAGAGATTGAGGTTGTCCATGATTTTGCTTTACTTGGTTCTACAATCAACATCTATGGAAGCAGCAGTCAAGAAATCAAAAGATGTATTACTTTGGGAAAAGCTGGGGCAAAAGATCTCTGTAGAGGATTGAAAAGTAAAGATATCGCATTGAAGACAAAGGTGTGCCTGCCTAGTGCCATGGTATTTTTAGTTGCATCATATGGTTGTGAAAGCTGGACATTGAACAAGGGAAACAGAGGAAGAATTGATGCTTTTTAATTATGCTACTGAAGATGGTTATTGAATACAACATGGATTGCCAAAAGAAACAATAGATCTGTCCTAGAAGTGCAACCAGAGTGCTCCTTGGAAGCAAGGATGGCTGGACTGCATCTTACATATTTCAGACATATAGTCAGGAGGGACCAACCCCTGGAGAAAGACATATTGTTTGGGAGAGTGGCAGGTCAACAAATAAAAAAGGAAAACCCTCCACCAGATGGATTGCCACAGTGTCTGCCACAATGGGCTTAAACATAAATAAGATCGTGTGCCTGGCACAGAATTGGGGAGTGTTTCTTTCCACTGTATATAGGGTTGCTATGAGTTGAATCGACTCTATGACACCTAACAACAACCACCTTACCATTGATTTTTTACCACTGAGCTCACAGCCAACAACACTGTAACTAATGTCTAAATGAAGCTTATCTAACATAGCAGTCCCCAACCTTTTTGGCACCAGGAACTGGTTTCATGGAAGATAATTTTTCCATGGACTTGGGGATTGCTATGTTGATGTGATAGGAGATGGAGCTGAGGCAGTAATGCAAGCGATAGAGAGCAGCTGCAAACATAGACATAAATACAGATGGTACCAATCTGTGGTCCAGTGGTTGGGGATCCCTGATCTAATACATATGAGGCACAGCCCAGCCTTTTTGCACTTAGGAACACTATATAGCACTTTAGCACTATGCTTGGGGCCACTCTAAATGGCAAAAGTAGCCCAAAAAACACACACACAAAAAAATGGTGATAACCTTGACACTCAACAGACCATGAAAGGATACTTCCAGTTTGAGTGCTGAGACAAGAATACAGAGCATTGCCGCCGAATGCAGCATCCACTGGGAATGTACCCATTGGGCAACTCATATTTTTTGGTGTTCTAGGCATGACAACAGGGCTGGGATTTAGCTCAGTAGATAGAGCACTGTGCTGCAGTCTCTGAGGTCCTGGGTTCAATTCCCAGCACCACAAAAATGGGAGAAGGGCCTGGCAATCCACTCCCAAGGCAATCCCGAAACAATCAGCCATTGAAAACCCTATGAGGGTCATTATGAATTGGATTCCAATTCGACAGCACCTAACAACAACAACAGGCATGACTACAAATGCCCACAAAACCTTGAAAGCATTGATTTGAGAGTTACAAATAAATGTTAGCAAATAGGCACATTTGTGAATACAGAATCTGTTAATGAGGGTTGAGTGTCTTATTTTATGGATGAAGAAACAGAGCTACATAATTTGCTTAAGGTAGTATAGCTAGGGGACAAAGCAGAAGTCAACGTCCGAGGCTATATGGATCCAGTCCTATATACAGGCTATTTTCGATAACAATTTCCTTGTGACTTTCACCATCACTATTGCCCTTTTGATAGTATGGCATTCTCTGCCTGGTCTGCATGTGTATACTATAAAATCTCACATCAAATATGCTTAAACTTGATATATCACAGAGCACTGATCTCCTTACTTAGAGATGTATTCTAGGCCGTTCCTTCTCTACTCAATGGGACAAAGGGAACTTGCCTTCTAATCATCCTAAACTCCTGGTAGTAGGTTCAGAAGTGGCATTGTAATAGATTAAAGACTTTGACATCACAGACATGGTTTTTAAATCAGCTCCTCTCTATTCTAATAATGTAGCCCTAACACTCTGAGTACCCTCTGTAAACCAGGAATTGCCATGCCAATTTCAAAGGGTTATCCTGAAGGTTAAATAAGATGTCAAATATATACAGTCTCCTTCAGAATAAGCTTGAAAATTAACATGCAGTACTCTTCAGAATCTGTTCTTCAGGAGCCTCCTAGAACCTGTTCAACAAACAGACTTGTATCACTTGGTTTCTGCATACAAACTCTTGAAAATCAAAAGTGAAAACAGCTATCACTTCTACCATGGTGATGGTAATAATAGCCACATTACCCTATAAAACCCTATAGTTCAGCTCAACTTCACTTCCCTCTCTGTCAAGGGCAGTATATGCATGTGATACATATATAGTAGCTCAAGGGTGGCAGTTCCAGTATTCCATAGTCAAACACAGCTGAAAACAACCCAAACTCACTTAGAATTAAAGTTGTCTGCCATGAACAGTTGCTTCTAAACTTCAACCTCTTTAAAAAGCATTTGTGTTTTGATTTTCAATTCTAGTTCAGAAATCACTCCATCTGGTCTGGCCAATCAGGATGTACAAGAAACACTGAATTTAGTTTATTTTATATATATATATATATATATATATATATATATATATATATATATATATATATATATGTAATACCAGAGGATGTGTTAATGTAAAAATGAAACAAGGTTTGAAAGAATGCAAGAGAAAATATAGATTTTGTGAACACTTCTCTAAACCCAGAGAGTTTGGATGACATAGGAGACTTAAATGCTTTCAGAAGAAAGGTCACAATGGCTTCTTAAGATGATACTGAAGAAATTTTTACCTCATAGCAGGCCATGTTAAAAATAAGAACAATGACACTGTTTTAGAATATTGACCAATTAGGCAAGGAGAGATATCTACATCATTTGCTCTCCCACATCTTCCTTATAATGGAAAGATCATGAGGAATAAGACTCAGACTTCAATCCACACTCCTTTATTGACTGTGTGACCTGTAAAAGTTCCCTCTTCCCACTGAACCCAAAGTTTTACCTGTAAAAATGCTGCGAATAAAATCAGCCTTGCAGGGTTATTGTAAAGACAAAAATTAGAAAATACATATGCTGCAAGAAGGATCATGACACACCTTAATCTATTCCTTCTAAAATGAAGTATTGCTGATTGGTAATGTATATTTGAGATGACTTTCTCCAATGACGCATTCCAGTCATTAGCCCAAAGTTAAAAGGACATGCCATGTGTTGTGCTCAACCCTGAAAGACAGAGATCCTGACATGTGTGTGTGCATTGGGGAGGGACACTTGTTAGTAGAGAGAGAACATGATAATGTGCATGATAACTTTCCAGAAACACTTAAGGCTTTTGATTTTCTGTGCCATGAATGTGATATATTATCAAGAACTCCACTCTAATCCCCTGAGAACAATACAATTTCTTCCTTTCCTCAACATCCCAAGCAGAAGTGATTGCTTTCTATTCTAAGTTCTTATTACACCCTTCACACAGTCATTTAACAGGAATTAATGTATTCACTTTTTCATCCAGTAGGACTTCTACTATAGGTGAAGCATGAAATAGACAGTGGGAAGAAACCTGATACTTAATTTTAGTCCCTGCCACATAGAAATGTACCCATTCAGCAGGGAAATTAAAGTACACACAGATAAATGCTTTAATTCTATAAAAGTGGTAAATACTGTTATGAAAATACAAATAAGGAAAACATCATTTCTTAGCATGATCAAAGAAGGCTTCTTGGAGGTTGGTCCTTAGGATGGATAAGATATAAATACTAGAAAATAACAGATAGAAAATGCCAGAACTTTGGATCTCACCAGACATTTGTTAACTAGTGCCTTGTATTATATGTTATTTGTTCCTGTTCAGATTTCAACTCCCTGTTCAGCTTTTTACCTTCTTGATAGCCACAGGAACTATGCATTGTTCTTCCGTATTACTCCCACATCATATAACTTCATGTGACATGTGTCAAATTGTTGATTGTAAGTCTATATTGGATGTAATCAGTGGCCATCAGTACTTTGCAATGTGTTCAATTCATCTGTATACTCTGAAACTCATTCTTCTCTATATTCATTTCAGACAAGATGAGCCTAATTCAAAAATTAATCAAATATGAAATCTAGTCTGTTTTCCAGACCTAGAAAAGAAGCCCCACAAAATGCTCATTAATAGTGCCTACATGGGAGTCATGCAAGCATCTTTAAATTGCAAAGAGCTTAGTCACCAATCATGACATGTCTGTGTGGCAGTACCAGAACATTTTCATGTTATAAAGATAACATCTTCTCATCTTCTGTGTTCTTTGTGGCCTTCTCTTGAGTTCGACAGGTTGCTTCAAAGGATCTTAACATGCCTTGATAGGAGTTGGAGTCCTGGCATTTGACACAGGCAACACCACTTATCTTCCTGGTTAGAATTTGTGCAGAGGATCAGAACCAAACCCATTTCAGGGCTATTTTCATTTCTAACGCAATATTAAGCCATGAAGTTACTACAGTACTAAATTAGCATATGCTCTTGTAATTTTTTGGCATGAATGCAGCTTTCATGTAGTTAGAAAAGGTTATTACTATGGTTTTTGGAAAGAAAAAAATAAGTGGTTGGAGAAATAGATCTGAAATCATTTTTTAAAAAAGTCTGTGTTCCAAACTCCCAACAGTTACCTCAATGCAGAAAACATGGCTCTGAATTTCAATGCATTTCCAAGGGCCCCAGCTTGCTATGTATCTACAGCCTTATGGCCACATCATCCAATCCACATATATGCCTTAGAATTGGAAAATACTTTTTACCACTTCTTGGGATGCTTCAAGATTGTTTTTGATTAATTATTTTCTTAATTTCACACTAGTTTTTTGTTCCTGTTGGGGCAGCTGGAGGTGAAAGCTGATTCCTAAACTCTGGGAAAATCTTTGATTATGGAATATAAACTAGTCAATTCTTACTTTAATGGAATGTTGTGGTTTTAACCAATGATAGTAATCTCATTGTACAATTAGAAATCAAGCTTTTAATAAAATCGCTGTAGCTCAATAGAGGGGTTACATAGGAAAGATGCACAAGTCAAAATTAATGTTGCCATTGTTTTGGGGTCTCAAATATACCACCATAACTGACCACTTCAATGCACTATAGGTAGTATTGGAAAGATCTTGGTACACATTGGTCATGAGTCTAGAATTATTCCCCCTGAAATCATAAGTAACAGAAATTCTAGCTTTTTTTTCAAGTATCAAAACTTACAAGGCATTTCCCTTACCAGTAGAATAAAAATAATCACTATCTATTGGGTTAGAATAAAAGTCAGTTTTCATGCTACAACTATTGCTTTCTCAAGTCTCATGGTTGATTAATGGTACAGCAGCTCTCAGAATGTGTGCCCTCTAATTTAAAGTTCCTGAATTCCTAGCTAATATTTACCCTGCCTTTGTGCTTTGTAATGACAAAGGTACAATGTTTTGTTCTATAGAAACTTATCCCCATCTACATTGTCCAGTTCTTTCTGGTAGACAGAACCCTGCCACATCCTATACACACGCCTAAAAATGTCAAAGTCTTAGTGTCCAGAACTTGTAAACAGACTATGTTCCATGGTAATGAGAAATTAAGGTCACAAGTGGCAGTAAGGTTGTCAATCAACTGACCTTGAACTGGGAAGATTATCCTGAATTTTCCATGTAGGTCCAGTGTAATCACAAGAGTGCTTATAAGCCAAGGAGGAAGGAAGAAGAGTTAGAATTAGAGCAATGGTATGTGAGGAAGACTTAAATAGCTATTGCTGACCTTGAAGATGGAAGGACCCATGAACCAAGGAATGTGGCAACCTGGAAAAGGCAAAGGAGCAGTCTCTTTCCCAGAAGCACACTCCAAAGAAATGCAGCCATGCTGACATCTGGATTTTAGCCCAATCAGACTTGATTTTTAGTTTTGATTTCTATAACTTAAGATAATACACTTATACTAACTGAAGCTACTAAATTTGTGGTAGTTTATTATAGCAGCTTTAGGAAACTAGTACACTGTCCAAATGTACATTCAGTTTGATGTGCTCTTTGGCATAGTGCAAGGTCCTAAACAAGTTTCCCCCCTTTTTTGTATGCATAGAGCTTCAGAAAGTAAATATTTCAAGATTTTGTAAGATTTCAATCAGTAAAAAAGGTTGAGTGAGAATTGGTTGCAGATTTAGAGCCATTGAGAATGATCCTACAGTTCTCTAGCAGATCCTCATGTCCTAGAGCTTGGAGGGAGACAGCATAGGGAACATTTACCTAGAGTGACAAAGAACCCAGTTTTGATTGTAAAAAATTGTATGGGGGAAGTGTGTGGGAAAATGAGGTGTAAATGAGCGTAGAATTTGTTTCTATATCAAACACATATAAGAATCACATTTACCTTTCTTCAATTCCTTAATTAACATTAGTTTCCAAATTGGCTCTATTATCTCCATGTTGCCCTTCCATGGCGAAGAGCTACTTCATATAAAAGCTACTTCTATAATTACTAAATTTCCATTAAACATTGATTTAACAACAATTCCATACAATATTTAAAAATATCCAATCCTTTGTGGAATGTCTGTTTCCCATTGCCAAAATATTTAGAGTATTCACTATACAAATATGTTGTTGTTATACAATGAATTAAATGAGCCAGGAAAGAATGTTTTCATAATTAATACATAAAGTGATATTAACATTAATATGTTCTGAAGATGTCTGGACCTCCACTTCTCCCACACACTGGCATGATTTTGGGTATGAAGACTTTTGACATTTGATTTACTTAGCAAAAATCTTAATTTTTCCTACTAAAGCCTTGGTAGTCATTAGCACTATTCACTTCTATTTATAGTTCTCTTCATCCTGAGTACATGGCAAGCTACATGCCCTACTTGAATTTAGATAAAAACCATCTGACTAATTTTAGCTAGTGAATGATGATAGAACTGATGTGTAGCAAATCTGGGCAAAAGCCTACACACACACACACACACACACACACACGCACGCACGCACGCACATGACCAACTGTGCTGTTTATGGCCACTTCGATGTCATGGATGAATTCAAAACATTTATTTTTCATGGTTATTTTAACTTTGGGGAAGAGCCAGAGTCTCATGGGGTCAGACCCAGTGAGTAAGGTGGATAAGGACGCACCATAATGTTTTTATTTGGCAGCAATTGCCATACCAGAAGTGATATTTGATACAGAGAATTGCCCTGATGAAGGATGAAACTAAAGACACCCATCAAAGAAGACTTCCAGAACTGCTTCAGAAAGTGGCAAAAACAATGGGATGAGTGTGTGCAAAGCTAGGGGGAAGATTTTGAGGAGGATTAATGGTAATGTGTCTTTTAATGTAATAATTTTTTTTCACTTCACTATTCCCTGTATCTTTTGATCACATCTCATAACACACACGCGCGATCCCTCCTACTTCCTCCCCCTTTGTCATAGGTTCAGGGATACACCAGTGGCTGGGACTCCCTCAGCCTGAGTCTCAGGGTGAGGCTGACATGAAACAGAGCCCTGCTGACCTGAAATGAACAACAAATGCAATTGAGAACCCTATTTAATCTAGGCTTACCCTCTCTGTGGAAAATGACTAAACTACTAGAATCACAAAAACTACCCCAAAGCCCTAAGGTCCAAACCCTTTTCACAGTAGTGTGTATTTCATGTCCATATTGATATCTAAGGTATCTCTTCATCCTTGGGTTACCACAGCACAGCCAGACCTCTCCTGACTTGTTATAAAAGACAACTTTTTGGGGGGAGGTTGAACCCAGGGCCTCAAATATACCTAACAACTTCTCTACCACTGGGCTGCACTTCCCTCACGTATTTTATTTTTTATTTCGAGTCAAGGTCTTGCTAAGATGCAAAGGCTGCCTCTGGCATTGTACTAATGATCCTTCTGCCTCCACCTCCTGAGTCACTGAAATTACAGGCAAGAGCCACCATGCCTGCCCCCCAAAAAACTTGAAACTTGTCACAGTTTTCATCTCTCACAATGAACAGTCACTTGACAATGAAGTGCAGACAGTGTGTGTTAATGAACAGAATGAGTTTTCTAATGATTTCAATCTCATTGAAATCAAAAGGTTTCAGCATTTATTGCTTATGTAACTATCTTAGGGTATATAGTAACTGTTAGTGTCTATTCTTCTCTCTCCCACTAGATCCTTTGTTGTAATGAAGTATTAGAAGGACTGACCAGAATCAAGGCAAGGTGACAAATTGCAACACACAAACCAAATTCAGTCCACTATCATTTATTTTAAATAATGTTTTACTGGAACACTGCCACATTTATTTATGCATTGGCCATGGTCTCTTTTACACTAAAAACGCAGAGACTGTATGGTCCACAAAGGATAAAATATTGACCCTTTGAACCTTTACAGAAAAAGTTTGCTCATCTTGGGACTAGATTCATTCATAGCCTGGACAATTCACTTTCTCATAGGAATCTAACCCTGAGCTTCTCTGTTTAGAACAAGTTACATTGTATTGTATACTAGTCATAAATTATTTCCTTCAGAAAGCACTAGCAGGAAACTTGAAGTCAAATGATTACTTCCTGGATGTGACATTCCCAAGGATTTTATAGTAAAGCATGAAGCACACTACAAAACAGGCAAAAGGTTGCTCCAAGTCTAGATCCTTGAATATCATAAAGAAGCATTTGTGTATTCATTTAATAATTCATCTGGCAAACATTTACTTAAATGCCACTTATACATGAATGAATTGTGTTAGGTACTGAGGATTTAAAGATAAGCAAGGTACAGTCTTATACTCCAGAAGCTCATTGACTGTCCAAATGGGAAATAAGTAAATAAACACAATACAGTGAGTTAATAGCCAATAAGTATATAGGCATACAAATTCAAATATACACATCTGCATAAACTACAGCAACAAGATTCAACAAAGTGATATTTGGTCAGAACATAATAGGTTCCTTGACACAAAGCATTCCAGACAGCCTCTGCGTGTAGGACATGTAGAAGCAACAACTGGCCAGAATAGCAACAAAACACCTACCAGGCCCCAGGGTAGGTGGAAGATATAATCTCCCAATTCCTCTTGGGGACCAGATTGTGCCTTGACCTGATTGTGCTTCTTATTTCTGGGGAATGTCTTACAGCATCTGTCTTGACATTAAAGTGCCGTTAAAGTTTGCTGCTCAAAAACACCATAACTTGCTCATGGATGAATTTGACTTGTTTCTTGTTTCTGAACTCAAGATTTGCCTAGAGCCATTCCCACTGATCCATTTGACTCTGAACCTCTTACCCCAAGCTTTGGACATTCTCCCACCCTGCACTGGTTTGTTCATTGTACTCATTTGTGACCCTGTATCCATCAATTTTATTGTCGCTGACCAAATACCTGACAGACACAACTTATAGGGGAAAGATTTATATTGCTTATGGTTTCAGGGGTTTCCATCCATCATGGTGGGAAGGGTCTGGTGGAGCAGCTGCTATCATAGTGCACAGGAGTAGTGCCATAATTTAACAGATGTTAAAGGGACTAGTGAGTGCATTGCAACTATGCTATGGTGGGAGGTTGAAGTAAGGAGACTAGTTAGGAAACATTTCAGTTGCAGCAGTGGTGGAGAGATATATTTAGATTATGCATGTATTCTGAAAGTAGAACCAACAGAATTTCTTGTAGGATTGGGTGTAGGGTATAAGAGAAAGACAGGTTATAGATAATGTCAGAGTTTTGTCCTCAATGGAGAGGGATGGAGCTACCATCAGCTTGATAGGGCAGACTGTGGACAAACAGGTTGGCAAGAAAGATCAGTCCTACACTTTTGTTCCTGGGCCCTGTTTCTATTCATTGGTACCCCAGTGCTAAATTCAGCACCGGCCACTATGTAGGCAGCAAGTACATGCTGAATGAACAAATGAGTGAGGGAATGATTAAATCCCCACAAGGCAGGCAGTCTGAGCTGCTTTCTTGGGCTCTATCCAGGGAGCACAGGGAAAATTTCATCTCTCTTTTCAAATCCCCCCAAACTGTCAGAATTTTTTTCAACGCATTTCCTCTCCGTCCAGGATTTTTTACTCTGGCTAGGTATGAAGCAATTGTCTGGTTCCCAAAGACGCATAGCTTTCTCTCTTGCTTCCTCTCCAAGTATTTTTGCCTATCTTGAGATCCAGCAAATTGTCATTTCTAGGAGTAAGAAAAACTGCCTAATTGTGTATTCTTCCAGATCGTGAGATTTCATGCTTTTCTCCTTTCAAAACTCTGAAGTTAAGAATCATATGCCTGTTCTCTGAATTTATACCAACTTATCCAATTCTGGCTGGATAATACATTGATATTATATTTAGCATACCATTGACGACGTGAGGAAGGGGAAACAAGAGGTCAAAGGAATCCAGAAGTGTCAAACACACCAGTTAACACGACAGACTCCTATGCTGCCATTTCTTGATCATTTAGGATGAAATGGATTTGCTCCAAAATAGGCTATGTCTACATAATGATTTTGTGATTGTTAGCTTGCCCATCAATCCAGAGTAAATTAGTCTGATGATAGGTAAGTAAAATAGGTTCTGTTCATCAAAGTATGCAAAATGCAACTTCTTCACATTGGTCATACTGTGCAAACTAATAATTAGACATTGCCTATGACATTTTCTGAACTTTCAGAGAGAATATTAAACAATAAGGAATTTGCTGATGGTAGAAAATATCCAAGGAGAAATGGCTGGGAGATTTGGAGGGAAAGGAACAACAATACATAGTGATGCAAGTGAAATGTACACAGGTCTTCTGATACAGGAGCAAAGAAATGGAGCACACTTTACCTGTAAATTCTGTGGGTGTTTACATTCTATCTAATTGATTCTTTTTATAGGTTGATCTCTGTTTCTTACTTTCAAAGATGCCAACTCCCTATTAGCTCATTAAAGAAAAATGGATTTTTTAACTCATAAGTGAATGATCTTGAAACTCGTGAAAATCACCAAATTCCTGAAGAATAGCCTACTGTTCCATTTTCCCCATACAAGGGAGTTTCACATAAGTAAAAATTATATGAAAATTATTCAACTCTCATTTGGTGATGGGTTTCTGTCCTGGGCGAAACACTTACTAAATCCATTTTATAAATTTTGCTTTTTAAAAATTTACATAAAGAACATATGGCTGGCTTGTTTATAGCATAGATTCTGGTCACCAATGAATTTAACATTTCATTCTTCATCCAAAAGGTCTATTTTCTGGCCAAGATCTAATACTTTTTTAGTGTATTCCACTTACCTCACCAGTTCTTGAATCTGTCTTCATTTCAGGCATAATTTTTCTTGAGGAAGAAAAAAGTTTTCACACAAACCTGAGATCACACGCCCTAACTCACCCTAACTGTACACCTCTTGGGTTGCACACTGGTTTCCAGCCACATTATTCTCTAAGAGATTCAGTCCTGTTCACCAACATTTAGAGTTCAAATTAATCTCAGCAAAATTGCAAATGATTTCATGTCATAAACTTCCCCATTGCCTATGAAGAGACAACCACAAATGTTAAATTCATGAAGACAAAGGTTCTACTACTCTAGTTTCCTTTGAAAATAGAACAATTCACTTGAAGTAAGCTTACATGAATCCATATTAGAAGAGACTAAATTTGAAGAGGTCTTTCTTTCATTTAACAAATATTCAAGGCAATCTTGTAGTACTATGAATCATGAAGATATGATTCTGCTATGATCCTTGCCCCCAAAGAGTATAGAATCTCACCTGGAATGTAATCATTCATTCAATGTTTGTTAATCAATTATTGTGTGCCAATTTCTCTCCTAGGTACTAGGCATCCAATAGTGAATTAGATAGGCAATGTTCCTGTTGTATTGCAGAAAGGCAGATAATAAATAAAATAGTAGGTAGTGGTAAGTGCTGCAATAAAATTTTAGCAGGTGACTGGAGATGTATCTTAGTGGTAGAGCATTTGCCTAGCTTGCTATTGCTCTGGGTTCAAGCCCCAGTCCCACTCAAAAAAATGTAGCAGAATATTGTGATTAAGAATGACCCAATAACATGGGAGGCTGAGAAGAGGAAATTCATGTTACTGGATAATCCCAGTAACATGGGAGGCTGAGGCGAGGAAATCACAAGTTTGAGGCCAGAGGCAGCCTTTGTAACTAAGTGAGACACTGTCTCAAAATAAAAAATAAAAAGGGACTGGAAGTGCAGTTAATTGATAGAGCACTTGCCTAGCATAGGTGTGGCATTGGGTTCAACCTTCTAAGAAAGAAAAGAAAAAGGAAAAGGAAGGAAGGAAGGAAGGAAGGAAGGAAGGAAGGAAGGAAGGAAGGAAGGAAGGAAGGAAAGAAGGAAGGAAGGAAAGAAGAGAGAGAGAAAGAAATGAATGCTCTGCCCAGATAATGTTGTGGGCTTGACATACATGGCCTCCATTTGGTTGAGACATGCTTCTTCTATATCTAAGTTGTTGACAGTTTTCATCATGATAGGATGTCGAATTTTGTTAAAAATTTTTCTACATCTAGGCTGGCATATAAGTTGATCATATGATTTTTATTCTTCATTCCATTAAATGTGTGGTGTTGTAATATTGATTTGACCATGTTGAAATATCCTTGCCTCCTAGGCATAAATCCCACTTGATCATGACATATAATGACATATAATCCATTTAATGTGCTGTTAGTAGTATTTTCTTGAGAGTTTTTGCATCTATGCTTATCAGGAATATTGCCCTATAATTTTCTTTACTTATAGCATGCTTCTCTGTCTTTGGTATAATGATAATGCTCATAGAATGAGTTTTGAAATGTTCTCTCTTCTCTCTGTCTTTTGTTCTTTCTCTCTTTCTTTCTTGGAAGAGTTTGACATGATTAGTGTTAATTCTTCACATGCTTATTAGAATTCATTCGTGAATTGGTCTTCACCTTTTCTTTTGAGAGAAGTTTTGATTTGTTGTTGTTTGCTTATATATGATACTAGAGGGCTAAACCCAGGGCTTCATCAGTACTTTGTAAGTGCTCTACCACTAATCTGAACCCCTAAACTCCATTTTAATTTTTTTCTTGAAATAGGATCTTTCTAAATTGTACAGGCTGCTTCTGGCCTTGAACTCATGATCTCATTGCTTCTGCCTCATGAGTCACTAGGATTACAGGCATGTGCCAGAGGTTTTAAATCATTGATTCACTCTCTTTACTTATTATTTGCTCAAATTTTCTGTTTCTTCATGATTCAATGTTGGTGTGTTATATGCCTCAAGTTTATCCATTTCTTCTAAGTTATCCAAATTGTTGACGTATAATTGT
>VMDO01014120.1:0-55657 GCA_007922755.1 Pedetes capensis | reverse complement strand
GTACAAAATGTCAAAACAAGACCAGGTGCTGACTGTGGATCAGACCATCAACTTCTCATATGCAAGTTCAAACTGAAGCTGAAGAAAATTAGAACAAGGATACGAGAGCCACGGTATGACCTTGAGTATATCCCACCTGAGTTCAGAGACCACCTCAAAAATAGGTTTATTGCATTAGACACAAATGACAGGAGACCAGAAGAGTTGTGGCATGACATAAAAGATATCATTCAAGAAGGAAGCAAAAAGTTCTTAAAAAGACAAGAAAAAAAAGAAAAGACCAAATTGCATGTCAAAAGAGACACTGGACCTTGCCCTCGAATGTAGAGCAGCTAAAGCAAAAGGAAGACATGATGAAGTTAAGGAACTAAACAGAAGATTTCAGAAGGCAGCTCAAGAAGACAAAAACAAATATAATAACATGTGCAAGGAGCTGGAGGCAGAAAACCAAAAGGGAAGAACATGCTCTGTGTTTCTCAAGCTTAAGGAAGTGAAGAAAAAATTCAAGCCTCAAGTGGCAGTAGTGAAAGATTCTACAGGGAAAATATTAAATGATGCAGGAAGCATCAAAAGAAGATGGAAAGAATACACAGAGTCATTATACAAGAAAGAATTGGTAGATGACCAACCATTCCAAGAGGTTGCATATGAAGAGGAACCAATGGTGTTGAAGGACGAAGTGGAAGCTGCCTTGAAAGAACTGTTGAAACACAAGACTCCAGGAATTGATGGGATACCAATAGAGATGTTTCAACAAGCAGATGCAGTACTGGAGCTGTTAACATGTTTACGCCAACAGATTTGGAAATCAGCTACTTGGCCAACTGACTGGAAGAGATCCATATTTGTGCCTATTCCCAAAAAAGGGGATCCAACTGAATGTGCAAACTATTGGACAATATCATTAATAACACACACCAGAAAGATTCTACTAAAGATCATTCAGAAGTGACTGCAGCAGTATATAGACAGGGAACTGCTGGAAAGTCAAACGGGATTCAGAAGAGGGCGGGGAACCAGGGACATCATTGCTGATGTCAGGTGGATATTAGCTGAAAGCAGAGAAAATCAGAAAGATGTCTATCTATGTTTTATTAACTATGCAAAAGCATTTGATTGTGTGGATCATAACAAATTATGAATAACACTTCGGAAAATGGGAATACCAGAACACCTAATTGTGCTCATGAGAAATCTGTACATGAACCAGGAGGCAGTTGTTTGAATAGCACAAGGAAACACTGAGTGGTTTAAAGTTGAGAAAGGTGTGCGTCAGGGCTGTATACTTTCACTCTATCTCTTCAATTTATATGCTGAGCAAATAATCCGAGAAGCTGGACTTTATGAGGAAGAACGTGGCATCAAGATTGGAGGAAGACTCATTAACAACCTGCGTTATGCAGATGACATGACTCTGCTTGCTGAAAGTGAAGAAGATTTAAAACATTTACTGATGAAGATCAAAGATCATAGCCTTCAATACGGGTTATGACTAAACATCAACAAAACAAAAATCCTTACAACTGGGTCAGCATGCAACTTCACAATAAATGGAGAAAAGATTGAGGTTGCCCAAGATTTTGCTTTGCTTGGCTCTATAATCAACACCCGTGGAAGCAGCAGTCAAGAAATCAAAAGGCGCATTGCTCTAGGAAAAGCTGTGGCAAAAGATCTCTTTAGAGTATTGAAAAGCAAAGATGTCACATTGAAGATGAAGGTGCGTCTGACTCATGCCATGTTATTTTCAGTGGCATCATATGGTTGTGAAAGCTGGACATTGAACAAGAGAGACAGAAAAAGAATTGATGCTTTTGAATTGTGGTGCTGGAGACGTCTATTGAATATACCATGGACTGCCAAAAGAACCAACAAATCTGTCTTAGAAGAAGTGCAACCAGAGTGCTCCTTGGAAGCAAGAATGGCCAAACTGTGTCTTACATATTTCGGACATGTAGTCAGGAGAGATCAATCCCTGGAGAAGGACATCATGTTTGGAAGAGTGGCAGGTCAACGCAAAAGAGGAAAACCCTTTACCAGATGGATTGACACAGTGTCTGCAACAATGGGCTTAAACATAAATAAGATCGTTTGCCTGGCACAGAATCGGGAAGTGTTTCGATCTGCTGTACATAAGGTCACTATGAGTCGGACTCGACTCGACGGCACCTAACAACAACAACTATATATATGGTGATTTTCTCTGACTCTAATCTCTAATTTAATATCAAAATTTATACTTATGCCACTATAAATCTCATCTGCTATTGCAGAAATGTTCCTTAATAAAGATTAAAGAGAATTTCCCTCATGTGATAATAATATCAAACCTTTAATGGAGGGACAAAGATTATGGAATAAGGGTATGCAATCACGGTCAGTATTTCCAGGGCAACCCCATCTCCCACTCAGGCCCTCTAGCCTACAATCTGCTGAAGATCTATAAAACATAATGAAGTTTCAAACAGATGTGGCCCCTGCCCTCTAGGGGTTTATTTATAGGAGCCTTTATGGAGCAAGATGAAGAAGGTAATGTCTGGGTCTACATTAGATATTATGAAAAATAGTATGGAATTTATAATAGAATCATAGAGAACTCTGAAATAACACCCTGGCCTGTGTTAGACAGGTGGGCATGGGTTCTTCCAAAGTCTGTTGTGATTTTTCAAGTGCAAGAGTGATGTGTATCAGACATCATCAGGGAGAATTGATCCTCGTAGTATGACATTTGACAAGTTGCAAGTGTGCCCTTGCTCACGTCCTTTAATTCCGAGCTACAAGTGCTGTCCAGCTTTGTCTTTGGAGGCAGATCCATGTTGAAATTTGTTGGCAAAGTGAATTTCAAATATTAGGAATCACTGGGAAATCTCAGGAAAAGGTTCCGAGATTTGTCCATAGATTCTTAGATAGATGCATATTTTATCATTTTCCATTCAGTTTTCTTAACCAGAACTATTTTTTCATATGCTATATCCCTGTATCTTTTTAAATACTGTACACATTTTTTTAAGGTAAGAGCATTGGCTTAAAATAAGACATTATCAGTGAAACCTCACTGTTATTTTCTATATTCAAAAATAGTAATATGAGAAAGTGCCTAGAAAATACTTTACCTATTAACTGGACAAAATGATAACATTCAAAGTAGCATATTGTATCATCCATTCCTGCGCCATGTGACCTGAAACTTTATTTTGATTGGGACTGTCAAAGATAATTTCTGCACATAAAATACATCCAGGGACAGCTCTCAAATGGAGTTGTCACTTTTTGTTTAGCAGGCAAGAGACTCTCTATTGTTGTCAAACCCACTCTACAAAAGCATCACTAACACAGTGATACACTGTCCTAGGGAAGAGGGAATCATCACTCAGCCGGCCTGGAACAAAACCGAGCAAGGCTAGTCTGTCAGAGCTCTGTGTGGTTGAGGGCTCTTTTGTCTCACTGCCCCTCAAGCCAACAATGCTTTCATAGTCTTGGAATCGGATTTCTTTCTCCTTTGCTGGTTTTTGAAAGGTTTAAATAGATTCATGTATATTGTTATTCTCTGAAGGTAACATAGGCTATGTAAACCATATACATTTGAGTTATGGACTCAGTTCATTAAGTCATGAAAAGTTAATAAAAATAGTCCTAAACCTTCTCCTGATTTACACACACACGGGCTTTCTCATTAGTGCCTCTCAAAGTTGTCCTAGTTTTCCTGAGATTAGAGCCAAAACATTCACATTTTCAAGAATTGCTAAAATAATATTGTTTAATTTTTGTCCAATGTTAAAGCAGTGAAGTTTCATAGGGGCCATGATAACGAATTTTATGATAATAAAGAACATTTTATATCATGTAATGTGATGAGATATATATATATTAGATGATAAAATGTATTTTTAAGGGGGAGCTAAAAAATTGTTGATTGTTTCTATGTATTTTTCCCTCTCAGGACTTTTCCTGTTGAGTTCCCAAGGAGTCATTATTCTTAAAATTTATTTGGTGCTTAATTCCCAGGAAGAGAAGCCATGTAGGACAAAACATGATGCCCCAAAGTGGTCTCCACAACACTCAGGTTCCATAGAACACAGTGTAAACTCTGTGATCATCTATTAATGTGTTTAATAGCATTACACATTCACTCCAGTCCTATTGTTGTTGTGAAGTGTTGTTGAGTTTTGTCCAACTCATAGCCCTGTTCTAGGATTCTGCAATTCTCAGAAGGGAGGAGATAATAAGAGCATAGGAAATTATATACAGGAAAAAAAAGAGGGAACAGAAATAAATACAGAAATGAGCAGTCACTTGGGTTACAGAGGGAATGGCAACTGATGACAAAAAAAGAAAAGAAAAAGAAAAAAATTGGAAGGAAAAGAAAGAGAACGACCAAAAGTGAAAGCTGTTGTGGTCCCCATTAAAGCCAGAAACTTGCCAATTTTACATATACCAGCAACTCCTTTGAAACTCAGAGAACGGAGCTCTGACCTAGGAAGTCTCCTGCAATAGTTTTTCCCCCTTTACAGTACCCATCTAGTTTTCTACTGTAATCATCTGCCATGATCATTTTCAACCACTAGACCTCTGCAACCTCTCCTTCTCAGATTAATAAATAGGAGGATGCTTTTGTAAATTTAGCATTTTACCCATCACACTCTTCTGCCTTTCAAATCACAGGTTAATTCTTCCTGGATCAGTTATAAAAAATGCAAACAAACTTAAAATTCTATTTATAACTCAAACGACCAACCACGTAATGAGATTCTTTGTTATGGTAGCTGTCACATCTTGTCTCAGCCATGTTGTATCTAAATGTTAGTTCTCTCATTAAGCTCCATTAGGGAATTTTATAATACCAAATTGTTTATATGCTCCTGCTTTTCTGCTGCCTGATAGTAGCACACGTTTCACTCATTAATGTGGGTGCCACTGTACATTGTTGGAAAGAGCTGAAGTAAAAATCATCAGGAAGATAGTAGGTACTAACTAGAGTGCTTCTTCCCTATGTAATTCCCAATGTAAGGTTTTACAGTTTTTTTCAAAATTTGCGGGTCAGACTATCATCTTAGGAGTGAAAAATATCCTTTTCTTCATTAAATTTACATGACCCACCCATACTACCAAATTTTCTGCTTGTAGTGATGTATAGGTATATCTTTGCTTATGAATACTTTCACATGCATATTCTAATTCCATTCATGCCACAGCCAGTTTATAAGGGCAAACAAGGAAGCCAAATTTGATAAAAGAAAAATCTTTCACAAAACTACTCAACCAACCAGGTTTCTACCTCAATCTGGTTAATTCTAGTTCTAAAGCTACACATCTTGTTTTTATTTTTTGTTTCTTAAAGCTATATATCTTGTTTATATTTTTTGTTACTTAAAGATAGATACACTTTTTCTTTTGAGACAGAATCTCACTATGTAGCCCAGGCTGACCTTGAATTTGCAATCCTCCTGCCTCAGCCTCCTGAGTACTTTGTTGTTATTGTTGTTGTTAGGTTCCATTGAGTCAGGTCCAACTCATGGCAACCCTAGGGACAACAGAATGAAACACTCTCCAACACTGTGCATGCCCAGCACTATGTCAGTGCTTCTCTGCTATTCATAGGATTTTCAATGGCTGATTATTTTGGAATTGCTTTGGGAGTAGACTGTCACATCCTCCCAGTCCTGAGTATTAAGATTACAGAAATACACCACCACAGCCAGCTGGATATACTTTTATTTTCTCATTTTTTTCTGAATATCTGAAATTAAATTAGTAACCAGAAAATTACAGAAGAAAGTTCAAGTCAGCAATTATTTTGCAGTTCAGAGTTGGCTACTACTAACATTTTAGAATATTTTTATCCAGACCCCCTCTCTCTATATATATATTTCTTTTCTTTATGTATCATTGTATGCAAAATATGTATGTATGTATGTATGTATGTATGTATGTACATATATATATTTGGCAGCACTAGGGGGATGAACCCAGGTCCTCACATATCCCTTGCAAGCACTTTACCACTGAGTTGCACCCTCGGCCCATTTTCACTTTTTATTTTGAGACAGGGTCTCACTAAGTTATGCCAGCTGCCTTTGGCCTGGAACTTGGGACCCTCCTGCCTCTACTTCCTGAGTTGTTGGAATTATAGGGTTGCCACCTCACCCAGTTAAAATATATTATTTGTGCATGTGTATAGAATTAACACACATAATATTTATATGCGTATGTTAAATTTTGATTTCTTACCTTTTTTCCCAATATAATGTGATTTTTCCTGTGCCAATTAATCTTTTTGGAACTATCACTTGTAATGGTTGCATAAAACATCATTGTGTTGGTATATCATAATTTATGTAACCTCTGGCTTAATATTGGACATTTAGGGTGTTTCAATTTTTTAAGTGTTACAAATTACCCTCTGATAAGCACGTCTAAAGAACATTTTGCCACATACCTTAGATTATTTCTTTAAGAGAATTTAAATGAAAATGGTACATCAAGGGCTTGAAACATATTACCAACAACTTTCTAGGAAAAAAAAGCCAAAGAAATAATACTTCTACCCATAATATGTCGTTGCTAGATGCCATTGAGTCAGGTCTGACTCATAGTAATCCTGTGTGCACCAGAGCAAAACACTACCTGACACTGTACCATGCACGTGATCTTTTTTATGTTTAAGCCCATTGTTGCAGTCACTGTTAATCCATCATATTGAGAGTTTTCCTTTTTGTCATTGATCCACCAGTCTCCCAACCAGGATGTCCCTCCCCAGGGATTGGTTCCTCCCAACAACATGTCCAAAATAGGTAAGAGCCAATCTAGCTATCCTTGCACCCTACAAACATCCTGGTTGCACTACTAGGATAGATCTGTTGGTTCTTTGGCAGTCCATGGTATATTTAGTATCCATCACCAGCACCATAATTCGAAACATCAGTTCTTCACCTGTCTCCCTTATTCAATGTCCAGCTTTCACAGGCATATGATATAAATGAAAATACCATGGCATGACTCAGGCACCCCTTCATCTCCAATGAGACATCTTTACGTCTCAACACTTTAATTAAGTCTTTTGTAACAGCTTTTCCAATGCAATGTGTCTTTTGATTTTTTGACTGCTATTTCTGTGGATGTTCATTGTAGAAGCAAGTACAGCAAAATTTTAGACAACCTCCATATTTTCTCCATTTATCATGAAGTTGCTCACTGACCTAGTTGTAAGGATTTTTATTTTCTTGATGTTGAGGCACAATCCATACTGAAGTCTGTGCTCTTTGATCTTCATCAGTAAATCCTCTTCACTTTCAGCAAAGTTGCATCATCTACATAACACAGGTTTTTCATGAATCATCCTCCAGTCCTGATGCCTTCTTCATAAAGTCCAGCTTCTCAGATTATTTGCTTAGTGTAGAGATTAAAGTGGTACAGTAAAAGAATACAGCCCTGACACACACCTTTCCTGACTCTAAACCAAGCAGTTAACCTGTTCTGTTGGAACAACTGCCTCCTGGTCCATGTACACATTCCTCATGAGTACAGTTAAGTGCTCTGGTATTCCCGTTCTTTGCAATGTTATCCATACTTTGTTGTGATCCACACAGTCAAATGCTTTTGCATAGTCAATAAAACGTAAATAGGCATCTTTGTGGTATTCTCTACTTTTGGCCAATAACCATCTGACATGAGCAATGATGTCCCTGTTTCCACATCCTCTTCTGAATCCATTTTGATTTTCTGGCAGTTCATGCCAACATACTGCTACAGTCACTTTTGAATGATCTTTAGCAAAATTTTACTTGTGTGTTTTGCTACTATTAATATAGAAGAAAGTTTATTTCCCTCCATTCCTTTCAACACTGAGTATTAGCACTTTCTTCCCCTTAAACCTTTATTAATTTGATTGGTCACAAGTAGTATCATAACATTTCACTTTGAACTTCTCAACTGACTAATGAGGTCAAGTATTATTCTAGAAACTTTGAAACTCAAGCCTGTTCCAAATTACCAGCAGAAGTCTTCATTTTGTCTCAGCCCTGGTATATTATCAGGAAGAATAATTTTTGGAATATAATTCTGTTTCTTCCCTCAACAGATCTGTGTGTATTTATCAATAAACATTTGGATGCAGGTTTTTTATAAGCCTTCTGACAAAAAGAATGAATCATTACACACCTGGGTCTTTTATGTGCTGAACCAAGACCTATCTATTTGGATCTTGTTTTAATTGACTCACTTTTCTCCCTAATAGAACAGCATCCCTTTGAATAGGCAGTATTAAAAAAAAATAAGACCCTTATAGTAGATGGTGAAAGAAATGTCATTTCAGGGTCTGGACATTGCTATGACAACCCAGGCTCCATCTATCACCATTCCCATCTGCACGTGTTACAGAGGAAACCCCTTTGCAGTGTTTAATCTGAGAATTTTAATATTAAATATATATTTGACATTGAAAGCTCACACCTTATTTGCTATTGTCAGGCCTAGTTGATAGACAGCTAAGTCAGTCTCTTTTTATAGTCCATTTCTGAAATGAAACTATAAATTTTGAAGCTGGGCTTCATCATTGCAGAGAGAAAAGCCTTTCCAGCCTATTGTTGAAATATAACATTTTATAGGATTTATGAGGTCCAGATTCAGGAAGATCATTTGCCAAGCACTTAAGGCTGGTTTTGCTGCCCTTTGCTTTTCTTCCCCCACCCCCTGCAAATACATATAGGGAGAGGAAAGCCATTAGAAAAGAAAAATTATGAAGAAGAACTTACTAGATTCAATACAAATGTCAACCTAAGAAAAAAAAAAGTCCTGAGACTTTCATGTGAGGAGCCTTGGCTATACAAATCTGCTCTTTGGTGATAGGCATACTGTTTGCTTCTGTAAATGAAGTGGGCATCATATTCGTCTTGATAGCCAACGAAAGCCTCTGATTCTTAGCAACATTTTGAATTTATGTTTATAATACAAGTCCTCTCCAATATGCTTCTGAGATTCTTTTTGAAGTTCGATGATATGACAGAGCTCTGTGATTTGGTCATATTCCATTTAGCTTGTTTTATTGCTGTTAATTTTACACAGGAAAATAGATTCTCTGAAACTTGTGATCACAGTAACTGTCAAGTGGTTGAAAATGAAGAAAACCACCAGACAGTGTCAGATTTATTAAACACTCTAGAAGTACAAAATTAATGCAGTTCTTTGTCTTTGAAAGGTTCAGTGTCCACAGGCTGGATTTATCCTAATGGACAAGTGGTGGAAGGAACAATCGTCAATTAGCTATCTCTTTAGCCAGACTATGCGTTGCTGGAACGCACATAGGGTAAGCCACTGGTGCACCTAGGCAAACCTCCAACTTGTTCATTTTGACTGCAAATGACTTAATTTAACATTTTTCTAACAAATGCATTAGGTAGAATGGTGACGTTTCCTTTTTCTTATTTTTTCTTAAAAGAATCACCAGTGTAAAACCATATTAAGTAGACTTCTCACTCCATTTGTTTTTAATCACCACCCTTAATGCTTGAATTTCTGAATAGCCTGCTAGTCTTCCAAGCCCTAAACTGAAGCAATGAATATGGAATGGAAAGTTCTGATGGTGTATCTATTGGGCCTCTATTGAGTTTGAAAATGTTTTATATGCATGGTATACGCTCATGCCGGATGATCTTGCCTATGGTCCTTTCTTATGCTGCTTTTTTAATTTTTAGCGTGAATGAATTTTGCATTATCCTCTTGTCCAAGCTACAATGTGCAGAAAACTTTGAAAGCAAAGTTTTGGTTCTCACATAACCATTTCTGTCTCCCCATGAGACACAGGGATCATTTATCAAACTTATTAACAGTAATTTTACCTGCTGAAAAGTTCATCTCCTAATAATGTGATTTTTTTCTTCTTTTTTAACCTCAAAAACATTAATCTTTTACCTTGTTATTTAGGTGGTATAATGAAAACATCTGTTGTTTGTCTATACCAATGGTGTTTTCGTATTTCTTTATATTTATGGGTGGATTCCAAGTTGGCTCTATGTGAAGATGTACTTCAAAGAAAATTCAATAACAATACATCTGGTTCTGTGTTGTTCAAATTGCAGGGTTTCAAGCTTTAGCATGAAGCTCAGTGTAGGACTTAGCCCTGAACTCTGCAAACATTTGCTTTTGTACTTGAACTACATTTCCCCCTACATACAACAAAGAATATGCTTTGGGTTATTATGTAATTAGTTATCTAAAATGTTTTATGAGCTGATAAGCACACCAACTCTGAATCAGGCTTATGTATTTTTCCAGTAACTCTGTGAATATTCTCTTTGGTAGAGCACAGAGGATGTGTGCAGAAGCATTACTTCTGAATTTTTCATAGGTTCTCTCCCTTTGCCATTCTAGTTGCTGTCTCCTGCAAAATTTGAGTCATACCTCAACTGTACAAATCCTCTTTTAATGTTCAGTTGCCCTGAAGTGTGCAGTTGTAGAATACGTCTAAATGTCTCCTGTGAAGAAATTGGAGACATTGGGTTTAACAAAAGCAATAAAATGGCTACAGATAAAGCATTCTAGAGGTAAACAGACATCTTTCCTTATTGCTGGGCTCTTGCTCTGTAAAAACAAAAAAAAATTAAGCACAAGATTTTAGCTACTCTTTCTTGCTCTTGCATCTAGTGAAGTAAAAAGGAAGGAATTCAATTTTTATGACCCCTAAGATTTCAGTTCAGAGCACTACAATATAGGAAACAGTATCCAGCTTATCACTCAGAATTACCATGGCCAAATAATGAGTCTGCAAGAAAGTGAGAGTGTTCATGAAATAAATAGAAAGAAAAATCATATGCATGAGAAAAGCTTTTTGCTTTCATTGAGGGAGGTTTTATAGTTTTCTTCTTAGACCTTGGCGCAAAGGCCAACACTCTGTACACAGTAATGCACTCAGCAAATTTCTCTTAGTAATGGCTGATTGGCCTAACCCACAGCTAGATTTGGAGAGGAATATAGGGTAAGGAGAAGTTTTGTTTGGGCAGAACCATTCTCCCTCAACCAGCCCCTCACCAGGACTTCTGGTTCCTCCTGTTCTGCAGTTTGCCCTCCAGGTATCATAACTGGTCCACAGAGCATTAACTGACATGCAGTTAAATGTCTTACCAAGATCAACATCCAGCACCATCTGTCTCTGTGGAGACTGAAACCTCAAACCAAAGTTAAATTTCTTGCACTAGCCTACGGGCAATGGCTGGGAAACAGGGCTTCCCAATTACCCTGAAAACCTGTCTGAATCCTTCCTCTCTGGTCCGTGAGTCCCTTTACTAAGTCTAACTCATTTCTCCTGAGAATATTCATCAAAGTACTTTGAAATGTGGGTTGTTGGATCCTAAACTAGCCCAGATAATTAGGCTGAGTGGATGTTCATGGTTATCTGAGTCTTCTGCTAGACTGACTTCATAGTCAATGAGCATATCCATTCTCTTTTACCTGGAGCTGAACTTGACTAAACAATAAGCAGAATGCTTTTGATTTTCCTGGGTATAGAATATAATACTTCCATTTGGCTGTTCTCCCCTTCTCCCTGCCTGAGATTTCAGCCACCTCTGCAGAGAGCCAGAAGGCGATATGCTTATTAGACAACTTTATTAATCAGAGTAGAGTGCTATTTGGCAGTGAGATTCTAATGAGGATGAGGAGCTAAATTTAATTCCAAGCTAAAGGTCAGCCAATGGTGCTTGCCTACTCCCTTCAAAGGGTGAGCATGTACAATCTCACAGTTTCCAGGCAGTTTCGTCAAGGAGTGTGCATGCTATATTTAGTATGAAATAGCATGGAAAAGGTTTCCAATAACACCATTTCAGCACACATATATTCCATGAGCATTAATAAGCAAAGCACATTACTGCTTGGCTAGACAATTCCTCTGGGAGCTGATGGCACCAACATGGTTATAGCAATTGCTGGCTGAAAACAGGAGGCCAAGAGAACATGTTGCAGTACAGAGAACTTCAAAAGCTTAAGAGAAATTTATTTGAACAGTAAAATATCTGTGCAATACATGGAAATGGCAGAGTAGCTTATACTAAGCTATTAAGGATGTATAGGTGGCATTCAGCTTATGTCCCTGGGAAAGAAAAATAGAAAAAGGAAAACATTCTCCTGGCCACAGCTAAAGGTGTTGTTGAGTGGTCATGGTCCTAACACATCTTCCATGGGTCCCCCCACCCCTTGTACAGACCCTCCTTCATCCTCAAACAACACTATCGTTTCCTCACTTTTCCTTCTCATTTCTCTTTCATTGCTCATTTTCTTAAATGGCTTTCTTGTTTTCAACTCCCACAAAAACTTAAAGGTTGAGGACTCCGTGCCTAGTTCTACAGAAGATGCAAGAATAAAGTCCTTGAAGCATTTAGCCACTATGGAGGCTTAGACAAATATTTAAAATACATAAAACATATGGAGAATCACAGTGTCACAGAAAGGAAGAAAGTAGGGGCCATAATACAAGCGCAACGCACTGTGAGGATTCCAAGGTAGAAAAAAAAAACTTTCTGCAAGGGAAGTTTCATGGAATCACCTATGCTTGGAACAAAATGTATCTGAGTTCACCTGTTTCTCTCCATCATCATAGCTACCACCTCAGCCTATCATCTCTTACCTATACTTCTGCAACATCCTCTATTCTGTCTTCCACAGAAAAGCTAGAGCTATATTCTAAAATGTAAACTAGATCATGTTACTTCCTGACTTAAAATCCAGTCTCAGCTCCTTTCACTCTAAGTGAGGTCCAGAGATCTTGCCAGGTCCTATAGGGCCATATGAACCCACACTTGCCCATCTGTTTCACCTTGTCACTGGCCACTTTATCCTGTGAGTATTATTAAACCCTAGCCACATTCTTCCTATTCCTTTAATTCACTATATTTCACTATTCCTTTAACTCACTATATTTGTTTCTTATTTTCTCTCTCTAAAATGTTCCTCATGGAGATGCTTCTGGATGATTCCTGTTTGTAATTCAGACCTTGCTTAAAAGAGAGTGACTTTCTTGTCTACTCAACCTAAAGTAGCCACCTTGTCACAATCTTATCACCAAATATTATCTTAAGTCTCCAGAGGGCACTTACCCTATTTTTTTTCTATTGGTATGGGTATTATCACACTCCTCCCTGCTCCACCTACTAAAAAATAAGGATGCTGTATTCCTTGGACCTAGGACAGTTAATAGTAGATAGTAAGTACTTTAAAAATTGTGCTAAATATGTTCAATCCCCTGGAAGGATTTTACAGGTAGAGAGGCATTCTTCAGATAATGTACCAGGCCCTAACACTGGATTAATAGCTGTCAGAGGAACTAGGAGATCCCTACTCTCAACACCTCAATTCTTGTGGAAGTCAGCAGACAAAGGAAAGTGAAGGAATAAATAGGGAAACGCACTCTGAGTGTGAGTAGTGCTACAGAGGAAGAAAACAAGCTAATAACATAGAACATCTTCAAAAGTCTGCAGGTAGGATGGCCAGAGGGAGGTCCTCTGACAAGGTACACTTGTGTTGAGAAACTGCAAGCAGAGTGTTTCAAGAAGAGCAGTAATTCCAGACTCCTGGGCTGTGGCAAGCTTGGGCTGTGCAGGGAATGAAGAGAGTGAGAAATAAGCAGAGTAAGCACAGAGAAGAGTGGTCAGTGAGGAGGCCAGAGGGACACAGGACAAGTCAGCAAAGAAAGGACCACAGAGACCCTAGGGAATGGTTTGAAAATTAGACTAAACGTGATGGCAAGACTGTGGGCATTTTTAAAGATGTGGCATGATCTTAATTAGATTATTTTTAAAATGAAAGGAAAGTATGGTTGGGGATGTGGTTAAGAGGTAGAGCAATTGTCCAGCATGCCTGATGCCTTGGGTTCAATACCTAGCACCACAACAAAAGGAGGAAACAGGGATTACAGGTGGAAGAGCAAGTGTGGGCAAAACCCTGGAGCAAGGTGTAAACGAAACCAAGGGTAAGTTTAGAGAACAGTAAAGTTCCACTGTAGACCAGTCTACAAGTAAGAGAAGAAGGCTGAGTAGGAGACAAAGGCAATGGAAAGAGAACACAGAGATTTTTAGAGCAGGGAAACTATGCGAACAGAGATGTGCTTTAGGAGGGCAAATCCAGCAATGAATTAGAGGAAATCAGGGGCAGAGAGTCTAGTTACCATGCTATTATTATGGAAATAGGCATACCCTGGAGGGCACAGGGCTAGAGACAGTTGATTATAATCCATTGAATGTGGACGTCATGGAAGAAAAGTTATCACCAGTAATATAGAATAATGTAATATTGGCAATACAGCCAATGCTTCTTTATTGAGTTCTTATTATATGCCAGGCAATATCTACCTGCTTTAAATAATAACTGCCTTAATCCTCAAAACAACTCTATGAGATCTTACTAACATTGTCCTCATTTCATAGACAGGGAGGTCACATAACTGCTCCAAAGTACAGAGACAGAAAATGGCAGAACCAGGATTCAAACCCAGGAAATCTGGTGCCAGAGCCTGTGTTCTGAATGATGGTCATTTTTCCAAGCTTTGATGGACATGGGGAAGCAATTAAAAACCGAGGAAAAGAGGAAGGAATTACTTTAATAGAAATAGAAGGACACTGTTCCAGGATGAGTTGAGTGTATGATGTTGGTTCATTTGGAGTACAAATGTAGAGCAGAGATTGAATGTGATTGTTGGAGTTCCCATGAGACTTTGGAGCCACAGCTGTGTGTCCTCGTATAGGCAGGCTCTGTGGAGGACCTGCCCCATGTGAGGCACTCCAGGGATCATTTGTTGAATGGCTGGATAATTCAATGAATGAGCATGAGAAGAAAGATGCTAAACACTAGGAGTAAATAGTATCCCCAGGAGTGAAAAATATGGATGAGAAGCAGTTAGAGGCTCTTGCAGAAGGGCCTGTGTCCAGTGACCAATGGAAGAATCATCGAAGGAAACAGAGGATGAGAGGGAAGAAAGAGGAAGACACCAAAGAAGAAGGTTGCAGGGAGGGCACTCTCCGTATCCAGCCCACAGAGGTCAGTGAGGGCTCTGTTGAATAGTTCTAGCAGTGGCAAAGGTCCAAACTAGATTTTCATCAGCCCAAGGAGGATGGCAGATGTCAAAAGGAGGCAACAGATGATTGTTGTTCAAAGGGTAGTAAAAGGGAAGGAAAAAATAGAGGAGGGGAGCTTGAGGAAGGGTTGGGGCTTCTGGCAGGAGCCTTTCACAAAGGGCTTTTAATTGTTCCTCAGAGAAGAGAAGGAGGAGCAGTGCCTCTGGGTCTCTACCTGTACGGAGTAGGGCAGTGGGGTCTTCCTCTGCATACTAGCAGGGCAATAGCAAGCCTCAGGCACCACTAGATCCCTGGAGTGCCCAGGCAGACACTCTGGGGACCCAGGAGGTAGCAGCTAGTAGGTCCAATTTGTGACACCCTCATTTGGATGAGGGTAGAAAGTATTGATGTCATCATGCTGCAGACTTTATAGAAAACCAAGACGTATTTCTCTACTGACAGGAATTTGTGGCATTCAGCAGCTGTTTTTTATTATTTTTTTAAAGGCTCCCTCCACCCCCACTTTCAGACTTCTCCGGACTTACATCTGTCCGACCAGCTGTGAGCTGCTGAATTCCAGGGTGCACAACCCAGAGAGACAAGTAGGAAGGGCATACAAATAATGATTATATGCTGCTTAAGGATAAATCCCAGTCCATTGTGTGTCCATGGGCACATGCCTTCAGATTCAAGTGTGTGCCTCTCTCTCCCTTTCAATATGTGCCTGTAAACCTTGATGGTATTAAGCACATGTTTTAATAAATATTTTGTTTGCTGTGTTCCCATTAATATTCATAGGGAAGGGAGCACTTTGGGTTTTGTGATTTCTAATAAACATTGATGGTGTTACTAGTTTGTACTGAGCATTCAGTATGCTCCATCAAAATGGCAGCTCTAATTAGGTTCCTTGAATTAGCTAATGGATTTTGAGAAAGATAGCTTAGAAAGCTCTTACAGCTGTCCAAGATATTCCTGCCGTGGCAGAAAGACAAAAGGCCCCTGGAAGCTACAGACTTCAGAGCTTTAGAAATGCAGCTGACAGTTAAAAAGATAAATTACATTCATATTTTTCCAGTGAAAGTCCTAATACTGAATTAATGTTATTCCTGTAGTGAGCATCCATTAAGAAGCTCATTTTATTATAAGGATGCATTTTGACCATTAGCTCTTTTTCTTTAGTTCCTCCCCCACCCCTCCTTTTTCTCTCTCCAATTCCCTAGATATTTTGGACACAGTATTAAAAAGCTTCTTTGAAGAAGAGGAAATGATTCCATTTTTTGGCAGGTTATAAATTTAAGAGCTCTCTTAGATATACAATGAGTATTCAAATTTTAAAATAAGTCAAGTAATATATAAAGAAATAGTGGTGATTCAATTTCAGTTTTGTGGTTTATATTTTATGTAGAATTTGAAGAAAATTCAAACTATGTGGCCATGGGCTTATTTACACTTGGATGAGAGATGATTTTGTTGTGGAATAGGAACTATCTCTAATAAAGCATGTTACTTCCTTCTTTCATGCTAATAAGTTATGCACCAAATAATGCAATGCCATCCAACATGTACTCTCCCTTTACTTCCGACGAACAAGTTTCTTTAACAAATAATCAACTAATGATATTTGAATAACTATACTTAATATATCTGCAAGTAGGGAGAAAAAATACTTGTTAGTGGAATGGATAGTAATAAAGTTCATGGAAAATAGCAAAATTCACCAAACAGATACAGTTACCCAAAAGCTCCTTTTTGTTGGATATGTGAGTACTCATTAGTTTTGTAACTGTGGTCTGCATAGCTGTTTGCTTTTATTTTAGTCGCTTAGAAAACCAATACCTGATACTGTTTAATCTGAAAAGTTTTCTCTAGGAACACAATAGATCCTTCTGGGAAATATTTCCTAGGTTGTTAACTCTCAACAGTCCAAATTCTGTTTTCCTCATTTGAGTCTTTGTGGCTCCTTCACTTTCCCAGTCCTGCCTGCCTTTTGGCCTTTTTTCTCCTCATTAGTAACTTTAGCAAACAAGGAACTGGGCTAGGAAAAGAATGTGAAATGTAAGTCAATTAATTGGGGTATTATTTACAGCTCTGGGGGAAAAAAACTTGTTGGGAAAGAAACTAATGTTGTTGGCTTAAATGAGATTTTTCTAAATCATCTGTTATGTTTGTTTTCATGCTCTTCCAAACCTCCTATTTCTGCAAATAATTGAGAGCTGACAAAAATGCTGTGGCTATAAAGCTGTTGGACCTAAAGAAGAAATGAGAAAGAGTAATATTGATGCAACATATAGATTACAGATTAGGGAACTGCTTTCCCTCAAATCACATAAACAAAATGGAAAAGCATTGTTATATGAAATACCAAAGAAAAATTCAATTATTTCCCCAGATATGACTTCACCATGATGGATAAAAGGCATAATCGACATCATGTTTATTGAAAAAATTAGCAACTGTCACACTATCAAGAGGCTACTGTAAGGTGGAGGAAGGCATGAGTTTTATTCATTTTCCATGTGGGTTATTTATAAAGTTCAATTGTTGGCAGCATAGTGCCTAATTTTCCCTCTTCTTTGACATTCGGCAACTCATTCACTTTTCATATCAGGAAGACAGCTACAAATTGCTCCATGGCAGATACTCAGGCACCACCATTACCTCGCAAGAATGGGGCTATGGCTATTTATCAGTTAAGATTCTCTGACTACTTTCCCTTAAAGCACCAGTGAAAATAAAAGTCTTTGTCAACCCATAATGGGTTGGTTTCACTTCTTTTGTTCTGTTTTGCTTTAACTTTCTGTCCTCTTGATTTAGCAGCCAGTGTCCCCTCCCTAATGGGAAACTTCTCATGCATTGAGCCTCATCTCCAATTAAACAAGAGTTCTGGTGATAGAGAAGGGTCAGTTTTCAAACCAAAAGAAAGTTTCAATATCCCATTGCCTCCCTCTACCGTGGTTATGAGGCACTGTATCCAACAAGCAGGGAGATGGAAATAGAAGAACACTTTTGCCAGTGATTTGGTCAGCAGTTTAGTTCGAACTGTATGTGTATACAAATCATTGACTATAGTACAAGAAAAACTCAGAACAATCAACTGGTTCATCCCATAAGTTAAGTTCTTCCAGACTGATCTTGATAGAAAGCCTAACTCTGATGAAAATGCCAGCCTGTTCAGAATCCACATCATCCCCGTCAGCAGATGGAGCTGTTCAAGTCCTACCCTTTATATCCCACAATTTCTCCACACCCTCCTTATACTTCTGCCATGCTTGATGATGTACCCTTTCCTGTTTTTCCTGTGGCCTCCCCTTTACATATGATATTCCTTCCACCAGGAATGCCCAGTCACCTTTATCTGTGTTTCTTTTTCTCTGTCAGGCCCTTCCTGGCCTCCATGAGCAGAGTTCATGGCTCTGTCCTCAGAAGTATGCCAGGATTTTACTATCCTCCATGATACTTCCTCATGATAATTGCCACATTGCACTGTCATTGTTTATTTATATCACCATCTCCCCTACTGGACTGTGAACTCCCTGAGGGTAAGGCCTGGGTCTTAGTTACCTTTACCTATCCAGGGACAAGGACACAGCAATATTTGAGAATAAGTAAAGTTTAAATAAAAGTACACATCAGACAACACTCAAAAGTTATTGGAGAGCTTCTTCAAAAACAACTGATAGTGTAAGTTTGATTCCTGTTCACTATTTTCTATTCCTTGCTGAAAAGAAAGTTGACATTTTTCTGCCAAGAATTTAACGAATCTGAACATCTTTTAACAATAATTGGAACAACCCATAGGCCGTGATAATAGGCTTTGTCCTCTGCCCCATAATCTCTGAGGTCAGGAGGTCAGCAGAGGTTACCAGGTTACCAGAGCTAACTTTCCATCCGGGCAAATGAGAGCTATGAGATACTCTTAGACTTTATGCTCTTTGGGACATAAATAGATGTTAACTTTTTTATGCAACTCTTTGGCTTTGAGAATACACTCATATTGGGTGATTGATTTAAATTTACCCATTTAAAATTCCAGAGGAGCTCAGCATTCGTGTATACAGGTGTAAAAGTCACAAGAGGCATGTAGGTAATAGTGAAACATGTTATTAATAAATTCTTGAGTCTGTTTGACCTAATTGCTTTTATGCTAATCATATCAGAATACTGAAAACTGAGTAGCATGTTTATTACAAAGTATGATTTAACATCTTATGTTATCAATAAGATCTGGCCCATAGTCACACACCTCTGTGACCCAAGCATCTCTTTTGTGTTTTTGAACAACTTATTACATGTCCCTTTAATGAGTACAAAGGTAAGAAATAATTACATATCATATATAGTTAGAATACTTTGTTTCTTGATGTCTAGGACTGAGTGACTAATCATAATCTTAGTTGTGTTGTTGTTAGGTGCCATCGAGTCAGTGTCCAACTCATAGCAACTCAGCTATTCATAGGGTTTTCAATGGTTGATTGTTTTGGGGGAGTGGGTGTCAGGGCCTTTCTCCCAAGCACCTGGTGTTCCTAGGCAGTCTCCCATCCAAGTGCTAACCAGGCCTGACCCTGCTTAGCTTCCGGGATCTGACAGGATTGGATGCCACAGTGGTAAAACTGTGGCTCATAATCTTTAACTGCTTTCAATTGAAAAACATGTACTTCTTTTGTTAACCTTGTTGTTACTTTTGTGATTTTCCCAACTTCTTCCATTGAAAGAGAGAGAGGGAAGGAGGAGCCTGTTGTGTAAGAAATTATTGTTTTAATCTCCCGACATTTTATTACCACAGCATATACTCTCCTGACTGTCCTGGCTTGACTAATATAATCTTCTTAATAATAATAATTTTAAAAAGGCATCCATGCAGTGAATCACTTAGAATCTCCTTGTTTTCTCTTAAAATTGTGTGATCTGTTAGGGCTTACTTCCTTGTTATCCCAAAGGAAAATTCTAGGTGTCCAGCTGTTGAGAATCAGTGGTTTTTGATGGCACCTCCTGATCCCTTGGGAGAAGAGAGACTTTGTATGTTGTTTCCTCTGAGGAAGAGGGAATTTCACGGAGGCCTAGGAAATTCCCAAGGTCTCATGGCCTCCAGCCCACAAAGGCTTGCTTTTCCCAGAATTAACCCTGAAAGTTTAATCTACATCTAAATGTCAGTTATGTATTCTTAAAACTCAAGTTGTGCTTGATTTAAGCCTAGAAGATAATAATTTTATCTCCACAGGTCCTGCAGTTGTTGATGAGCATCTCTTTGAGAAGGGGCATGTGTATAATTAATTTACTCAAATACCATACAAACATCAAAAGTTTAGTTCTCCTTAAACTCTTTTGTTTAATTCAAGAACATGAATGCACCTTGGGAGGTGGAGGTAGGAGGATTGCAAGTTCAAGGCCACACGCAGCCGGCAGAATTTATCAAGACTCCGTCTCAAGATAAAAATCTTTGAAAAGGGTTGAGTGAGCAGCTAAGTGGTATCACACTTCCAAAGTAGGTGTAAAGCCCTGGGTTCAACCCTCCAGTACAAAAAGAAAAAAGAAGAAAAAATATGAATGTGAGTTAAAATAATGCAAGTTTGGTAGATTTCTTCCACTTACCTTTTTATCAATGTTTTACTCATTTATTTTGGACCATGAAATCTTCCAAGAAAACTTACAAGATTCCAACTAGAGTCATTCTCAAGATTGGTTTCTAAAGTCATTAATTTGAGACAAATTTGTAAACATAGCCTTAAGAAATACTACAGGAGAATGCTATACTGGCTCTGGGCTGGGGTTTGCCTCAGTTGGTAGAGTGCTGCTTCACACTTCGCGCTCTCTGAGGCCCTGGGTTCGATCCCCAGCACTGCAAAAATGAGAGAATGATGTGGTAACCTACTCCCAAAGCAATTCTGAAACAATCAACCATTGAAAACCTATGAATAGCAGAGAAGCACTGACATAGTGCTAAGCGTGGCACAGTGTGAGTCAGATCCTATTCAATACCCTACTTGATGTCACCTACCAAAAACCTGTAATCTCTCATGAAACCTACCCAATGCTGTTTCTTTTTACATTGTATTAGATGTCTCTTCCCTTGGCTGAGCACCAGCTGAAGCAGTTGACTTGCACTTAAATAATGGCATCAGATTCAGCACAATATAAAACTCAGATTATGAAAAGCACTTTAGGAAGTGACACCAACTGAGAGCAACCAAGTCAGCTCATATCAAGGGACATAAATGTTCATTGAGTAGAATGGCTGTTGGAAACACTATTTAAATTGCCCAAGCCCCAAGCCCATGTTTTTGACTCAGTTCAAATGAATTACATGTATCAATGAAATGCGATGTTATTATACTTGAATATGCTTCAAAAGCTGTGTGTACATGGATTATGGCATAGGGTATAGTTTAATTATCATCTTTAACTGAAGACACATTGGATGCGTACTTCTACATTGGTTCAAATCTATTTTTCTTTACATCTACATATGCTTGTTTAACAAAGATGTATCTAATAAAGGGATAATTTTGCTACCATCCAGCGTGAACTTTTCAACCAAATTTCAGAATATTTCTTTTTTAAAAAAACAAAAATTACCCTGTGAATCACTTAATAAATTCCTTTTCTGCTCCCTACATACTTTATATTGTTCACAAAATTGCCAAAACGCATTGAGACAATGTAGCCAGCATACTTATATATAATTTGAAGTGTCCAGTATCTGTTTAAATTACTTAAGATTCAAAAATATTGTCCTGTGTATGTTAAAGGAAATATATCTTAATACTATTCAATATATGAGTAATTCAAATGGATACTTTACAACTAATAGTAAAACTACCTTTTGAAATTTCAACACAGCCAGGAGGTCATTGTACAGTATCAGAATAATGTGATTATTTGTTACACACTTATAAGGATGAGTTGAAGCTGTGAAAAATAACTTGTGAGTTGTTGAATTGTGAACAGCACTATCAATGTCACTAAGGAATTTCTGTGCTTGCTACAAGTAGAGATAGTGAGGTAGAATGTTCTGATTAGAGAGCAGCCTTGTGTTGTCTCAAGTGATAAAGAGCAAGGTAGAGCAAAGTCTTTTATCAGAAGAGATGACATTGATCTGGTGATGGTCCCAAGAATCAATCACATGGGAGAAAGTTGCCCTTTGTGAATCAATGAGATTACTTGCAATGTAAATAGTAGCTGTGGTTCATGGTGTGAGTAGAAATGCTTACCATCATGCAATCAAAAGTGCCAAGGGAAGGGGGCTTTTATTTCTTTATGCTCCACCACTATGGCTTGATTCATTGGGGTCAAGATCTGGTCCAGGGTTAAGATTTCCAAGACAAATCTTCAAGCTGTATGAGTCAGAGGGTCAATTCTCCAAGCTAGGGATAGAAATACCAAGACAAGGATCTCAAAGGAAGCAGATGCTGAAAGCATGAAACACATTGAGAGAGACAAAGGTCAGACTCAGGTTGCCATGGCAAAGTCAGGAGCCCAGGTAAGCCAAGTCACATTGTCAGATTGTTGCCTGAGGGTCAAAATGCCATAGGCAGCATCTGCACAGCTGCGGGGAGGACCACTATGCAGGATTCCAGCCTGAGCTAATACATCATTGTGCCTTGTGGGTTTCCTTCGTCCTTATGACCCTAACTTGCATGTCAACTTCTCTGGACCAGTTTTTCAACTTCCCTATAGGATCCTGACATAAGGAGTAAGTTGATGAACACTTGGAAACTTATATTAACACATGCTTTCCAAAGTTACACCATAGGTTTTTTTTTCCCTCAGATTCTGCCACCAATTTGTTATGTGACATTACTCTCTTAAGATGCCTAAGGACTACTTCTTTACCTACTAAAAAGTTTCATGCCAGAAACAATTGAAGTAGCCCAGGAAGTAATAGGAGATTCTAGATGTGAAAAAAATTTTGTCTATCATCTATTTCTAATATTATTCACTCATTCTTGAAACTCATCATTCTTTTTTTAATTGAAAAATTTTAATGTACAACTTAATGTGTTTCATTCTGGCATGGATTTCAAAACTCATCATTCTTAATAAAGGATTTATATGACTTATAGTAAACACAGGCTTTTCTTAATTTAGAGTAATTGTTTTAATCCAAAGATAACTTAAATCTGATAGAAATTAAGTAGCCATATGAACAAAGGCATATTCTTATTATTTGGGAAACATTAGGCCAAAATAATTGAAAATGGAGAATATCATTATAAATAATGATGGTGAATTTGTGAAGAAATTAGAAAAGTCCCAAAATATTGTCCATGGGTTGTTAGTTAAGGGTCCCAAAATTTCACTGGATTCAACAGGGAAGAACCTTAATTGTCAATGCACCTTTGAAAAAAAATAGATATTCTTTGTGAGATAGAGAATTTACATAATCATAATTTTCACTGAATGTTTATATTAGATAATTTTCAGAACTCCTTGAGGCTAATATGTCATTAGAAAAATTTTGTGGAATTGAGCCCTCCTGAAAGCAATTATTTATTTGGATTAGTATTATGGGCACACTGCTTAAATGCACTTCATTATGGAATGTTAAATCTATACAATATTAGTATAGGTGATGTTCAATCTATTGCTGTTGTTAGGTGCCATTGAGTTGAGTCCGACTCATAGTGACCTTCATAGGGTTTTCATTGACTGTTTCCATAGTAGATTGCGAAGTCCTTCTCCTGTTTTTGTAATGCTGGGGATCAAACAAAGGACCTCAGAGAGCACAGAGCAGTGCTCTACCAACTGAGCTAAAAGAGATTCTATAAAACTAAATGTTCTTGAATTAATGATCCTGAGTGCATATGTCTGTCTCATTTCACCAATAGAAAATAAGTATTAATCATGTCCATGACTATGTCTTCAGCTGTATATTTTTTCCAGAGATTTTTATGGAATTTAAGGTAAAATTAACAAAATAAGAGCCCATATAGCCAGTTAGGTTTTATTTTATTTATGTTACTGAGAGTGTGAATACCACAGAATCTCCAATTTTAAGAGCTACGTTCCAGCCAGCATGGCAGCACACACCTATAATTCCAGCGACCCAGGAGGCGGAGGCAGGAGGATGCAAAATTCGAGACCAGAGGCAGTCTGTGTAATTTAGCAAGACCCTGTCTCAAAAAAAAGTAAAAAAAATGGGATGGAGGTGGCAGCTCAGTGGTCCAACACTTGCAAAGCATGCAAGCACAAGGCCCTGGATTCAACCCCAAGTACCACAAAAAAAAAAAAAGAAGAAAAAATCCACCCTGTATTCTAATGTAAAACAATGATGCTGCTAATTTTTAAGTTTGAAGCTTTGAGAACTTTTAGCTCTTTAAATGCAAAAAGACAAAAACAAATAGCCCTTCCCCTGGAGAATGGGGAGAAGACAGGAAAAGAATAGTATCTTGTCACACTTGAAGGATGAAAAGGTTTTTCTTCAATGCACATTTTTAAACCTTTTTTGAGAAAAACTTTGAAATTCCAATTCTAGGTATAGAAAGAATAATGCCATATTTAGTTAATTAAAAATTTTAAAAGAAGCATCAAAATAACATTTCACAGTAACTTGATAAAAAAAATTAAAGAATTCTTTCAAACACTAAATAAAAAGTCCCTATCCTGATTATTGCTGACATCTTACTTAAAATGTTTTATTAACCAGGTGCCATGCCATGGCACGGGTTGGGATTTAGCTCAGTTGGTAGAGCACTGCTATGCAGTCTCTGAAGTCCCCAGTTTGATTCCCAGCACCACAAAAATGGGAGAAGGACGTGGCAACCCACTCCCAAGGCAATCCCGAAACAGTCAGCCATTGAAAACCCTCTGAGGGTCGCTATGAATCAGATTCAACTCGATAGCACCTAACAACAACAACAACAGCAACATGCCATGACACACACCCATAATCTCAGCAACTCAGAGGGCTGAAGCCGAAGGATTGCAAGTTCCAGGCCAGAGACAATCTATACAACTTAGTGACACCATGTCTCAAAAATGAAAAATAAAAAAGGGGTTAGGAGTGCAACTCAGTGGTAGAGTACTTGCCTAGCATGTGTGAGACCCTGGGCTCAACTCCCAGTACTAAAAAAAAAAAAAAAAAACAATGTTTTATTCAGTAGCTTTGTATGGATTAGCACATCCAGATAGAAATATTTCTGTTAAGGTTCCATTCTGCGAAGCAGGCTATTTCTTAGCCACATCATCAAATCTGGATACTACCAGGCTGGTACTTAAAATGAGGATTGTGCTCACCAAAGGCAAACATCTTGCCTTCCAAATGAAGAGCTATGTAACTCGAGGCTATCTGAAAACACCAGGAAAACAGAAACAGCTGTTTAGAATTAACTATAGACAATGTAGTCATCAGTGTGTACATATACACAAATATGCCCACTTATAGATGGACACAAAGTAATCGCACATAATCCACAAAGGCAAAGTGGCTGGAGGTTGGTGGTAGTAGCCAGCTCCTTCTCACTCAGTAAGGGTGAACTTTCCCAGCAGCAGCCCTGGCTACCTCTCAGGGCTGGGTCCTGATCCAGAGTCTCTTTATCTTTCATGTGGGATCTTTGTCATAAGCTGATTCTCTTTTGCACCCCATTTCTGTTTTATGCTAGTTTCCCACATAAGCCTGTTAGAGATGTGATATTAATTGCCCAGAAATGTCAGTCTGCAATTTCTTCAACATCATTCTTTAATGAATACAGACTTCATTGCTTGTATTTCTATTACTTTAGCTACTTCTATTTCTGTTTTTATTACAAAGATCTGTGCAAATAAAAGAATATCAAAAGGTATGGTTATAAATGTGCTCTGCTAAATTCCCTGTGCCTTAAAATGCCTGTGAACTGCTGCTACAAAATGCCTGCTGCATTTTAATGCCTTTCTCACAGGCAACATGATACGGTAGAAACAGTGTGGGCTTTGCAGGGGCACAGATCCTGGCCCACCGCTCACCAGTGTGACTCCTCTGAGCCACAGTGTACTTGTCTGGAAAATGTCAATGACAATGTCATCCTCACAGATTTCACTGAGGATTAAAGGAGATGAAGTATGTAGAGCACAGATGTATCTAGGACTTCATAGAAGCTCCATAACTGTTAGTTTACTTTCTCCAGGCTGCAGCAGCAATGGTTAGAGACCATGCCATAAACAAATGAATGCTCATTCTAAACAGTACTGTAAGTGAGGGAATTATGAACTAGGAAGAACATGTTTAGATCCCAAAGAAACAGTGCCTTAGTGTGATGTTTATCAGATATAGTGGCTGGTCAGTTATGACTATAGGTGACTGTGAAGAAAATGACATAGTTTCTGAAATCTATTTTGACTTTAAGCTCTGTCTAGCTCTCCACTGTTAACAAGAAGGGCTTGTTGAATCATGTATCTGCCTTCCCTACAATATCAATGTTTTTTTTATACTGCTTGAATTAACTTAATATGAAATTTTAGCATATTGAAAGTCTAAGTAAGACTGTCATTGACCACTTATGTATAAACAGAGCTGTAATAGGAATTTTTTGTAAGAATGGCCAGTCTCTACTTTATCCAGCAAACAAATTATATAGAATGCCTACTATTCCATTGAACAACATGGAGATAGTTGTTGATACTTTTGACAGGTTTTATGTGGTTCCAAGAGTATTTGATTACATACTAATTTGATATCACTTCTGAAGGTATCAGATAAAAGATTCTGTCTGTAGAATCTATACTGCTAAATTCCATAAAGCCAAGAAAATAGATGACACATACATAGAGAAGGGAAATGGGACTCCTCAGAAAGTAAGTCCTGTAGGCTAATCTTAATTTCCATATTGGCTCAGTTTATTGGTAGAGGACCCAACCTCTAAGATATAAAGAAAGATGGAAGAAGGAAAGCAGGTTAGAAGACAGTAAGCTGCCGGGCATGGTGGTGCGCATCTGTAATCCCAGAGGCTTCAGAGGCAGAGGCAGGAGGATCGCAAGTTCGAGACCAGAGCAGTCTGCCTAATTTAGTGAAACCCTGCCTCAAAAAAAAAAAAAAAAAAAGTAAAAAAATGGGCTGGGGGTGCAGCTCAGTGGTCCAGCACTTGCAGAGCATGCAAGCGCAAGGCCCTGGGTTCAACCCCCAGTACTGCAAAAAAAAAAAAAAAAAAAAAGACAGTAAACTATGGCAGAAAGCAGAGTCTTTGAAAACAGGCTGACCTTGTTATTATTTGTTAGCTATAAGCCTCATAGTCTTCATCTTTACTGAGCAGAATAATAAAACCTATCTTCCAATATTCTTTTTGGATTTTGAGATATTTACAAAACTTGTTTCTCAGGAATTATAAATAAATTCAACTCAAGTGCCAATTTCTATAGTTTGATGGGGGCTTTCTGAAGTTCTAGGTTGAGGATTCTATGGCTATGTCTCAGATCATTAGGAAAGAATTCTATAATTGATTAGTCATGTCTGATCTGGCAGATAGTGAGGTAAAAATTTATATCAATATATTTACTATATAAGTGTTTTATAAATAGTAACTATTATGTTGGTTGTTGCTATTACTACAAAGTATTTGTATTTCTAGCATCAAATTGCTAAATTTCTACATCTTCAACACAAAAGGAATGGATTAATTGCTTTGATGACAAAAGTGGTATATATCATTTTTATTAATATATGTTTATATGTATATTTTATTATATGTGTATTATCTACTGAAAAGAGCTGAAAAGTGAAATCAGAATTTGCAATTCCTAATTTAAATATTGGGAGAAGGACCTGGCAATCCACTCCTAAGGCAATCCTGAAACAGTCAGCCACTGAAAACCTTATGAGGGTCACTATGAGTCAGATACTGACTCAACAGCACCTAACAACAACAACAATAATTTAAATATATTAAACACTTATTCAAAAAAACATGATATAGTTACTAAAGGTAAAGTGAAAATTAAAAAGGAAAAAGAGATGTTAGTGAGATATAGTCCCAGGTTATAAAAAGCTTGTGCAGTATTTCAAATCTCCTTTAAAATATTCAGACAAAGGAGAAGATACAGCATGTTTTGCACTAAAATGCTCCATGACTTTTTCCCTGTTTTTTCAGTGGAGCCAGATTTCTTTTCCAGGAAAATAGTCATGTTCCTGTCAGCCATTGGGGACTTTAGGAATCCTGAACAGCTGATTTTGTATTCTAGCCCCATTCTCTCATTTAAGAACAACAATCTGATCAAACCCATATTTTTAAATTTATGTATTTGTAGGCATATGGAAGAATAGTTTATAGGTTGAATATGATGTTTTCCCACCACAAATAGAGGAAAATTGTGGTGTGTGGTTTGGCTTTTTTCTTTTTTTTAAACAGTACCTTATCAGTTTCTTTTTTCCTTTATTACTGATGACTTCATTCTACTTGAATTCATTGCTTCAGTTTCTTAGGGGTAAACTAATAGATTATGTATGCAGTGTTTGCACCATGTTGATTGAACTCATCTGGCGAGTTTGAATGCAGCTCAGGCGTTCCCGTAACTAGCAAATCTTGTACATGGGATCCAGCCACCATGGTCATCTCATATTACCCAGGAGCAAGGGAAGCTCTGAAGCTTTTCCTGCCCGCCCTGTGCTTCAGAAAAGTTTAGCAGACCTGTCATTATCTTCTTAGTGTTGTCTTTTTTCAAGTGCTCAAAGAAAACTTTACTTAAAAATAGTATAGTAAAGAAAGACCTAGAATTATTTTGAGAATTTTAAATTACATATTGAAAAAATATATAACCTGTAATCCTTAAAGGTTTGTCTTTTCTTAATCAAAGGCATCAGTTGCTGTGGTTTTGCAGAGCAGTCAGGAAGGCCACAGCCCGGTGCACACTGCTGCAGAGAGGCTGCCAGGCCCAGACACATGGCACACATGTGTGGCCACATGCATTCTATTAATTTACAGTCTAGTTCGGGAAGAATGCTTTCCCTCCAAACCATGTTTATGCACTATTTTCTTTTTTATAACTTGGTGGCATAATTTCAAAATATTTCTGCAGAATAGATGGTGTCTTTCTATTGCTTTTGGATATCTCATTTCATAAGATATCTTATTTAAATTTCAAAATCAACTGTAATATGTGGGCATGCAAGGCTCTTCACAATACTACCCCTACCTACCGGTCCAAGCTTCACTTGTCCCTCTTCTCCCGCTCCTTCCCGTATACACTATAAACTACAGTAGTGATTCTCACTACCCAGTATACAGAAGTGACATTACTTATCGAGATAAAATAACCAAATTTACCAGTGATCTACTTTTGTCATTTAATAGTGGAAATTCTAAATATCCCTAAGCTAAAGTCTCAAGGCTGGCAGCCATAGCCCTGTGGCATCAGATCCCGTCAGATCTCAGAAGCTAAGCAGGGTCGGGACTGGTTAATACCTGGATGGAAGACCGCCTGGGAACACCAGAAGCTGTGGACTTGGGAGAAGGACCTGGCAACACCCTCCCAAAAATCAATCTGCCATTGAAAACCCTATGCACAGCAGAGAAGCACTGACAATAGTGTTTCCCATTGTACAGAGGGTCGCTATGAGTCGGATACCGACTCAATGGCACCTAACAACAACAACAACGTCTCAGACACTCACTTTTATTCTAACTTGCTTCCTAAATGAGAGAGAGAAGGGAGCAAATATCATCTGATATGTATATAAGGCAGGACAAAAGAAGTTGAAACTTCTACTTGTCCCAACTGATTTCATTTCCCCAAAACAAAATGCCCTCTCACTGCTCTGCTTTGCACTGCCCTTCTTTCTGTCTGAACCGTCTCATTTCACTTGCCTAGCTGTTGACCACCTACACATCCTTCAAGGTTGAACTAAAGTGTCACCTCCTCTATGGAGACTTCCATGATCATTTTCCATGGTTGACTATTACCCTGTCAAAATTTAAGTACTCTATTTCCATGACCCCTTAACAGGTCTCTGTCATGGCACCTGTCATAATGGATTATAGTCTCTGTATCCCTTTCTGTCCTCTACCTATCACACTGTGACTTTTATAGGTAGGGACTGTGAAAGGTTCATGTTCATATTCCTATATCTTATTAGGTGTAGCACAATGGGGCACTCATTTATACCTCAAATGAACCAAAGAAGTTGAATGAAGGTTCACATCTATAGATCATTCCCCTCTTGCTTCCTAGTCCTAAAATATATAGCATGATATTGGTTCTTTTGAAATGATTGTGACAAATCAATCCAAGCTAATAGGGAGCCACTAGCTGATCACAACAGAAGTGGATGAAAGCATCACTGGACAAGTCTTATGCTCTGGGTGGTAGCAGTGGATAGAGTAGAGAAAGAAAAACCTTGGACAAGCAGTACAGTGGCACGTGTACTGCCACTCAGCTTCCCTTACCCATTCTTACTTTTACTTTTTGATATGCCTTTTGTATTATTTCCTTACCTATGCCTGGCTGTACCTATATATTTACCTATATTTACCTATATCCCTCTGTCACCCCCAAGTTCAAAAATCCATGAATCTCACTGAAATGAACATTGGCACCTGCCAACCACATATCACATCCAACTTTCAGGTCAAACAATTTGAATTTAGTTCCAAATGTTCTTAGGTGCCTTCAAGTCGGTGTCCTACTTATGGTGACCCTACATACAACAGGTGAAACACTCTTGTTACTACTTCTCTGCTGTTCATAAGGTTTTCAGTGGCAGATTGTTTTTTGGAAATGGGTTGCTGGTCCTTCTCCCAAGCCTACAGTACCTGTGTTCCCAGGCAGTCTCCCATCCAAGTACTAACCAGGCCCGACCCTGCTTAGCTTCCAAGATCTGGTGGGATTGGACACCCCAATGGTATGGCTACAGGCTAGTTCTAAATAGACATTTATTTGAGAAAATGAGATACCAAGATGAAATTAAAAAAAAAAACAAAACAAAACAAAAAAAACTCTGTGAGTATGATTGTAAGAAGGTGATGAGTTTTCTAATTGCTCTAAAAGGTCAAGACTTTATCTTACCTTCTCATTCAAAAAGCATTTATTAATCCCAAGTCAGGTGTTCTGACCCTTGGAGCCAAAGGTGTGCACATATAGACCATTTTTGCTCATTGCTATCACTGATTTCACCATTCTTCTGGGGCCTATTTGAATTATATTATCAAGTCTTTAAATATGGATGATCAAAGAGTGACTCCCAAAGATGATATACTCTGTGTGACTGTGTTTTTTCATGTGCCACAGTGGTCGTCCCACGGGTGGAAGCACCGACCGCATCCAGAAGCTACGGAAAGAGTATTATCAGGCTCGGAGGGAGGGATTCCCTTTATATGAAGACGAGGAAGGAAGAGCAAGACCATCTGACTATGACTTTCACTGGGTAAGCCATGCCTGATTCTAATCAGGAATTCCTCTTTACCACAAAGTCAAGAAGGTTCTGTGCATATCAGGTTACATTTACATTTCTTGAGTTTTATAGATATGAACATCATTCAAGCCATAACCGCCTTTTCCCAGAGATGTTGTTTACATAAACCAAACCTCTTTGGTGCACATGTTCACTTTAATTGCTCTCACATTTACTTCCTGTTGTATACTGACTGGTTTTGGACAGAGCTGATGTCAGCTACTTTAACCCTTAACTGTGTAGAGCCTCTGGGAACACATATGACCCCATGATGTATATCCCAGTCCAGATAAATGTCCCATGTCCAGCACCCACATGGAGGCCTTTTTTGATACTGTGATACTAGTTAAGAGTTAAAGAGGACAAGGAATCTTCATTATCATCTAGTGAACCTTAATCTTTCCCCTCCTTCTCTTAGATCTAGGACATTGGGTCCAGCATTAATAGATTTTTCAACAGAAGCCATTTCTCCTTTGCAAAATGGTTGTTACAGGTAAATTTCAGAAGGGTTATTGTTAGAAATATCAATGATTTGTGTACCAGATCTGAGCAATTCACATTCCACTGATCTTACCAGTATTCTAGGGTTATGTTTTTTTGAGAGATAAGGGCAGTTTTTGTATTAAAAGATTTATTTTGACAAATCCTTCAACATTCAGGAAACAGAAAAGAATATTGTGCTGGCTGAAGGTATATTCTAGATTTTCTCAAGATAACATGATTCATTTTCTTCTTTTATTCAAGAAGGTAGGTCTGTACTTACAACATACATTTAACTCTTGAGCATCCACAAAAAAGCCCAGAGTAGGGGGCTTATAGTTCAATTACATGTACCTGTCAGATACTTATAACAGTGCCTGAAATAGCTGCTGTTGTTGTTGTTGTTGTTGTTGTTGTTGTTGTTGTTGTTAGGAGCCATCAAGTCAGGTCATAATGACCTCATGTACAATAGAACAAGACACTACTTGCTACCGTACTATACATATGATCTTTTTTATGTTTAAGAACATTGTTGCAGGCACTGTGTCAATCCATCTAGTTGAGAGTCTTCCCTTTCTCTGCTGACCTGCCACTCTCCCAAACTGATGTTCTTCTCCAGAGAGTGGTCCCTCCTGAAAACATGTCCAAAATATGTAAGATGCAGTCTAACCATCCTTGCTTCCAAGGACCACTCTGGTTGTACTTCTAGGATGATCTGTTGGTTCTTTTTAATGGTATATTCAATATTCTTTTCCAGCATCATAATTCAGAAGCATCAATTCTTCTCCTGTTTCCCTTATTCACTGTCCATCTTTCACAAGCATACAATGCAAATGAAAATACCATGGCATGAGTCAGGTGCACCTTCATCTTCAATGTGACATGTCTACTTTAAAGAGGTCTTTTGCAACAGCTTTTCCAATGCAATGTGTCTTTGGTTTCTTGACTGCTACTTCTGTGGGTGTTGATTGTAGAACCAAGTAAAGAAAAATCTTGGACAATCTCAATCATTTCTCCATTTATCATGAAGTTGTTTACTGACCGAGTTGTAAGGATTTTTGTTTTCTTGATGGTGAGGTGCAATCCATGTAGAAGATTGTGTTCTTTGATCTTCATGTAAATGTTTCAATCCTCTTCACTTTCAGCAAGCAACATTGTGTCATCTACATAACACAGGTTATTAATGAATCATCCTCCAATCCTGATGCCATGTTCTTCTTCCTGAAGTCCAGTTTCTCAGATTATTTGCTCAGCACAGAGATTGAAGAGGTACGGTGAAAGGATATACCCTTGACTGCACCTTTCCTGACTTTAAAATAAGCAATCTTTCCTTGTTCCATTCAAATAACTGACTTATGAACCATTTACAGATTCCTCATGAGCACAATTAAGTGTTCTGCTAGTCCCATTCTTTGCAATGTTATTCATAATTTGTTGTGTTCCACACAGTCAAATGCCTTTGCATAGTCAAGAAAACATACATAGACATCTTTTTGGTATTCTCTGCTTTCAGCTAATATCTACCTGACATCAACAATGATGTCTTTGGTTCCATGCCCTCTTCTGAATCCAGATTGATTTTCTGGCAGTTCCCTGTCAATATACTGCTGCATTTGTTTTTGAATGATCTTTAGCATTTACTTGCATGTAATATTAATGATACTGTGCAATCATTTCCACATTTGGTTGGATCCCCTTTCTTGGGAATATGGGTCACATAAATATAGATTGCACAAATATGAATCTCTTCCTGTCATTGGGTCAGATAGCTGTTTTCCAAATCTCTTAGCATAAAAAGCAGTTCCAGTGCTGCATCTGCATCTGTTTGTTGAAACACCTCTATAGGTATTCCACCAATTCCTGGAGTCTTGTGCTTTACCAATTCTTTCAAGGCAGATTGCACTTCTTCCTTTAGGAACATTGGTTCCTGATCATATGCACTCTCTTGAAATGGTTGGTCACCTATCAATTCTTTTTGGTACAATGACTCTGTATTCCTTCCAAGTTCTGATATTTCCTGAGTCATTTACTATTTTCCCTGTAGAATCCACTATTGCTACTTGAGGCTTGTATTTTTTTCTTCTGTTCTTTAAGCTTGAGAAAACAGAACATGTTCTTCCCTTTTGGTTTTCTATCTCTAGCTCTTTGTACGTGTTATTATAATATTTGATTTTGTCTTCTAGGGCTGCCCTTTGGAATCTTCTGTTTAGTTCTTTATCTTTGTCATATCTTCCTTTTACTTTAGCTGTTCAACATTCAAGAGCAAGCTTCAGAGTCTCTTTTGACATATAATTTGGTATTTTCTTGTTTACCTGTCTTTTTAATGTAAATGCTATAATCATTATTGAATGAGAGTTTCTTGTAGTAGAGCTGTCCTTGCTACAATTCATCCTGACACAATCTCTTTCAAGATTATCCTGCACTACCATTTTTAGTGCTGTTTAGATAACAAAGTAAGGAACTCTGTCTTCCCTGGTCCCCATGAAAGATACCAACTCTGTGGAAAGGTACCATTTTAAAGGAGAGTTTCCTTTCCGAGGCTCCACCTCATACTTCTGCTCACAAGGTCTGGGTGGAGAGAGGAGAACTGATCCACTTAAGCTTTCATGTCCATGCTATGGCAGGTCATGCATGACACATTTTTTGGAAAATCAGTTTCAGGGTCCACCCCTGTTGTGCAGAGCAACTGAAACTCCACCCAGGTGATTCCTCTTCATAGGACGCTGATTAAAAACAGTAAAGAAGTGTTCAGTAAAGATTGGTGATCCCAAACCAAGTAGAACAGCCTCTTTGAAGATAGGTATCCTGAGACCATAGAACAAAACAAGAGCTGTTTACTGGTTTTATTACAGATATTAAAATTAAACCGAATGGCATTTACAGTGATGGGACAACTTGTCTCTTAGATTCTCAGTAGCAGAAGAGAAAGATTTCCACAGAATAACAGATTAGATAACAATTCATTCTGTTTCAAACTTGATCAAGATCAATTTACTGCCTTTGACAAGAGATGTGAGTGACTCCTTAGGTAAGGCTTGGTTCCCTCAGCAAAACAAACCAGCAACAAAATAAAGGAGAGTTAATTCCACTACCACCAAAATAGAACTCCATGTCCAATATACTGAAAAGTGCTCCATGGCAAAACTACTGTGAATCTCTGTGAGCAAAATAAAACAAGTAATTTTAGATTAAGCAGTCGTGGTTATTTTAACTTTATATTATTTCTTTAATTTGAGCTGAAAGGATGAAGATATTTAACCTTCAAGAGACTGAAAGTTTCCTCTGACCCTCACCAAACCTGGGCTGGATAACTAACCACTTGGGTGCTCCTTTTTTTAATGATTCTATTTTTATGTCAAGCAAACGTGTAACCAATCTACTGAGTATAGTAGTATCTCTATTTTAATTTACATTTCCCATGCTCTAGGGTTTTGAGCTTTACCAAATGTGACTTATTTTATGTTTCCCAGACAATTTGGGGTCTAAGGTTTCCCAAAGGGAAGCTTGGGAACCGCATTGTCATAAAAGATGAGTGTTCTTTGTGATTGCCTGAGATACTCCAAATGGGGATTAGAATTCAGCATCCTTTCCTCTCCTTGCCCCACACCAAGGAAAAACACTAGTACCTTTTGTCTAGTAGAGGCCTAAGAAATTACACCTTTGTCTTTTAACTTTTGGAGAAATCTAGGAAGCAAATTTAGAAAGTTAACATTTCATTCCTGACAGTCAGCCAGACTCAACAAAGCAGCTTTCATGAGATGGCAATTTCTAGATCAGGCTGGTTCTCACCATCACAGGAATACTTTTTAAAATCAAATCAGCTAGCCATGAAGGACAGGATAGAGCCTGGGAGAGGCCCCTGGGTGCTTCTCCAGGGGACCAATACAGATTCTGACCCAAATAATTGAAATAGAGCATTGATTCCTTTTGCTTCATGACCATCCACACGGTCCCAGTTTGCCAACAAAACCATCCCCGTGAGCACCATGAGAAATACTTCTGTGGACTTAGAGCTCCCTGAGTGTAGCAGTTCAGGTCAAAGGGCCTCAAGAATGTTTCCTACATTCATACTCTTCCAGAAAACTTCTCAGATGTCAAGAGGGAAAGTAGGAAGTTACCTGACAACTCTCCAGCTCTCCCTTGCTATCCTCAGCGTTTTTTTGTTTTTGTTTTTGTTTTTGTGTGTGTTTGGTTTTTTTGTTTTTTGTTTGTTTGTTTGAGGACCTCCCCTGCAGATACCAAAGTCTGCAGATACTCATGTCCATTATATAAAATAGCATAATATTTGTATATAACCCCCACACACCCTCCTATGTATTTTAAATCATCTCTAGATTACATATGACACCTAACACAATATAAATATTATATAAATAGTTATTATGCCATATCATTTAGAGAAAAATGGCAAGAAAAAGTCTGAACATGCTCAGTACAGATCCATTTCATTTCAAATATTTTTCATCAACAGTTGAATCCATGGATGTGGAACTCACAGATATGGATACACAATGGCACTCTTAAGTGAGTTTAAAAATACGCCAAAAAGAATGAAAGTATACTCACAAAAGTCTTCAAAGTAAAAATGATAAAACAGTCACTGGAAGCATCTGTGAACATTTTTAAAAGGTGTTTTTCTCAGTGGGACTGGTGTTCTCCCTTTGGCCTTCTCTGTACTTTCTAGATCTTCCCAGACCATCTTGTCTATAGTTCTCTACCAGAATTACACCTGTTCAATGGCTTGAGCCTAAGACTTCTCTCACTATTTCTTTCTTCTATTTTCATTCTCTTCTCTTTTCTCTATGAATCCTATTCAATTTTAATAAATATTTTCCATTCAATCTTAATGTAGGCCAAATGCTGATAACAAGAATATGAGCTTGTCTCTACTTTGGAGGGGCTCACAATCTAGCCAGGAATACAGACATCTACACCAAAACACCGTACAGCAATAAGATATCTGGCAAATGCTATAATATAGACAGGCACCAGCTCCTAGATGAACTCAGAGGGAGCAGTTAATTCTGTTGGAGACAAGGTCTACTGTCAGTTGCAGGCAGGGTTCTGGGAAAGATATGGAGACAATTTGGGACTTGCCTCAGCTAATAAATTTTGTTCTTTTTCTCTCAAGTTGGTGGTGCATTATTTTCTTTTCCAAAAGCTCCTAATTTATTCACTTCATTTGTTTTAAAATACATGAACACACATATATTGCAAGGTTTGTAAATATGGACCGAAGCCTTAAAAAAAATCTTTTCAGTCAGTCTGTTTTGTAGCTGTTTTCCCATCCAGGCTCTGAAAAGCTATAAAGAACAGGTCCAGAGAATTTCAATGGCTCCAAGTGAAATGGCCTGGTGAGTTTTTATAGGCCCCATTCAGTAATCAAGATATGCTAGCTGTGAAGTGTTAATATTTGCCAAGAGAAAACATGATACCTGTTATCTGCTGGTATTTTTATTTTCTATAAAACTTGTTAAGGCTGTCACAGTCCTCTGGCAACAGGCTGATTTTTTTTTATTAGCAGATAAAGATTATCTGCTTATTTAACAGCAGCATGAATATCCTGTAAGTAATTTCGGAAATGGGATGGTTCTGAAGTTTTCCAAAAATATTAATACCTTTATTAGTGTCTTTTTCCAGAGCTGTGTAGCATGTGTTATTATCTCTCCTCCCTCTTTAAAATGTTTGAATAAATTAAAGGAACGTTACGTACAGAACAGGTTGGTAGATACTTTGATGGGAAAAGAGGACAAGTTTGTTTATATGTGGAAAAAATAAGAGTTAAAACATCTTAAACTAGCATGGCCATAAGGAATGTGGTACTACATATTTCTGGCAAAGGGAGTTGGCTCAGGTCTATCATGATTACAACAAAAAGTTGGCTGGATAAATAAATGAAAATATTTTGAATGATTCATTCATCCTGTTAGGAAGGTAGTCCAGGAGCAACTTGAAGGAGCATGTTTGGCAGGTGATCTGCACAATAAAAGAAAAATCCAGTGCCCTCTGAGGGAAAGGAGAACAAGACGCTGAGATCATACTAACGATCTTAAGACAGAGATTTAAGGGCCAGGCATGGTGGCGCAGACCTGTAATCCCAGCAACTCAGGAGGCAGAGGCAGGAGGATTACAAATGTGAGACCAGAGGGAGTCTGCGGAATTTAGTGAGACCCTGTCTCAAAAAGTAAAAAATGGGCTGAGAGTGCAGCTCAGTGGCACAGCACTTGCAAAGCATGCAAGCGCCAGACCCTGGGCTCAACTCCCAGTACAAAAAAAAAAAATGAAGGAGATGTAAGATGGACATACAATGGCCAAGAAAGTTCAAAAACCACCCAAAAGTTATTTCTGAACATGAGAAGATAAGAGTGTGAGCTCCTGCTGTCAGTGTTCTAATACTGGGTCACAGGTCCACTTCTGAACCAACCCTCATAGCCAGAAAGACCCAGTACTAGAACTAAGTTAGAACAAAGTCACAAGACCACCATGGAGCCAGGAAACAGAGTCAGGCACACCCAAACTCCACATATAAGCATAGGTAAAGAGGTAGTCCTAAAGAGAAATTGAGGTACTATTAACAGGGCTAGGAAAAAAACAGATGTTGGGCACAATTAGAAGTTATCTACTACAACTTCAAATTCTAATGATATAAACTTTGTCATCTTCTTACATTTTTAAGGAAAGAGAAAAAAAGATCTCATATATTGCTATGTTTTCCTACTTACAATTAAAAAGAATAGATCTATTACCAGTCTCAAATTTGTTACCATTCTTTGCTAGGTAAAAGGAGAAAGTTTGTTTTTCCCTACTGACACAGTATCTTCAAACTATCCCATGAACCCATATGATTTCACTGAGTTATTCATCCAAAATTAACAGACTTCTAGCTTTTTAATTTGGAGAAGGACGTGACAATCCACTCCTGAGGCAATCCTGAAACAATCAGCCATTGAAAACCCTATGAGGGTCGCTATGAGTCAGACATGACTCCATGGTACCTAACAACAGCAACAGCTTTTTAATTACATAGGCAAGTGACATTTTGGTTCACCTCAGACCTAGGAATTCATCTCTTGAGGAACAATGGAATTCTTTGAGAGAACTAAAGACGCTCTTCTTCTTCCATAACTTCATGGGTTATTGTTTTGTGACAAACACATTCTTTTCTTAAAAGCTTGAAGAGATGAGGTGGGGTGAAGAATTAAGGCGATTAACTGTATATATGCAGAGCCAGCTGCAGTCTGGCTCCTGTGTCAGCTATAACAAAATACCTGAGATAATTAACTTTTAAAGAGAAAATGGTTTATTTTGGCTTACAATTTTGGAGGTTCCAGTTCATGATTGATTGGTTGCATTGTTTTGAGCCTGGGTAAGGCAGCACGTCATGGTAGGGAGTAAACAGCAGCACAAAATTGCTTATATTATAACCAGCAACCAAAAGAGAAGAGGAAAGAGTTGGGGTACCACAATCCATTCCAGGAGCCCATCCTCAGTGGCCTAAAGATCTCCCACTGCTCTACCAACTGAGCTAAATCCCAGCCTGAACCTTGGCTAAACATTCAAAATCCAAACTATAGCAGCTTCTTACCCATAGTACACACTCCTTTCTTGGTGGAGTTGCTCTCTGGAGCTCCATGAACACTTGCCTCCCAATGATTCACTCCATCAACTGACCTATGTTTCCCGCTGAGTTCCTAAGCCAGCTGAACTGAGGAACGGAAGCAATGCCAAGGCAGAGAAAAAGGAGAGAAGCAAACCCATTGTGTCTATGAATTAGGTGGGCTTGGAAAGGCTGAAGCTGGAACAAACTGAACATCGATAAAATGTCAAATGCCACTAGAAGAGGTAAAATTTTCTCACCTGGAGTTCAAGAAATACTGAAAAATTGAGGAAAGAAGTCAAAATTAAAGGTTTTTGTTGTTGTTATTTTGTTTTGTTTTGTTTTGTTTGGTGGTGGTGGTAGTGACTTTAGCCATTTTATATTTCATGTGGCTTTCATAGGAATATTTTGATATATAAGCTATATAAGAGAATGGCTGGACTATACAACATGTGAGTGAATCTCTAGCTTTTAAACATGGCATCAATCATTTTGAAAGGAGGAAACATGCTTACAGGCAATCCCCAACACAGAAATAAACTATGTTCCAGAAACCCATTTAGAAGTTGGCAATTTAGAACCAGGAATGGATTTTCCCATAAGAAAAAAAATTATTAGTTGTTAAGGTCCCAAACCAGCCTGCAAAACTCACTAAAATCCAATAACCTTGTGCTAATCACAAAACAATTACTTCAGAGCAGGAGCCATTTGAGCCAGACAAGGAGAAGGACATTCCCTTTCTTCCTCTTGTCTGGACACATTTTTGGGATATTCCCTTGGCCCTTCCCATCTGCCAGTCTTTATGTGTATCTCCCCAGGCTTCCTGACTCTTAATTGCCCCAACTTCCCCATGATGGCACCTACTTATGAGCACTCTTTTCCCCAAAGTGTTCCAGTGTTCAAGTTACCTTACTCCCCCATCCCCCAACAAAGTTATCAATCTCTTGGGGCTATTTCTCTCAGCAGTATTTACAGAGACAAATAATCTGACCCATAAAGTTTTGTAGGGGAAGTCGAAGAGGAGGACCAGGAGAGGGACTAAGGGAATCTACTCTGGGAACTGTCTATTCCTGGTGTCTATCACTACGTCACTAGCCCATGGTTTCTTCTGTTTTTAAGTACGGAGCCCAGCCTTCCTCACATCTCCCTGTCTGACTGGCTTCCTATGAGCAATAACCCGATACTGAGAAGAGGACTGATTTCTCCAGTAAAGAGGCCCTCATTTTCTCCAAATGAAGCCTTTTTTTTTTTCCTGAACCTGTCCTCTGTGGCCCACGATACCATCACTGCAACTAACATAGGCTATGACACCTCCACCACGCCTAAACATCTGCCCTGCACACAGGTACCCAGAATTACTCGAGTCCTCTCATCCTGTCTTTTCAACACAGAGACGTTGAAAATAGTTTCCAAACTATTTGTTTAAAATTTAGTAGGTATGGAAAACATTTTAGCATACTGTGTGAGATCAACCCTGAAGTGACTACCCGAGTTTACAACTGGGTTGTGCCACTTACTAACTGGATAAATGTGGGCAATTGATTGACCACTCTGTCTCCTCTAATAGTCAGATGATGATATTGTCTCATATAATCATGATGACATGTACATGATTACATGCATAGTACTTAGAATGGTGTCTGTCATGTAGGAATCATTCAGTAAATGTTTTTAAATGGTTCACATACTGAAGTATTTAGAATCTACTCATTATATTGGCTGGACAACCATTTTCTCTTAGTTGTTGTTGGACCACTTTAACCTCTGGTTATCCCAGAGCTCTGGGACATTACAATGCATGCATTGTAGGAAGCCTTCCCTTTCTGCTCACTCTAATTACCACCAAGATGTCCAGAGTCACTTCAAGTGATGACTGTCAGCTTGGTTGTCAGGCTCTTTGGACAAATTCCCTTGATCTGAAGGTCAGAATCTATTTCCTTCTCTCTCATACATACATACTTTTTCTTCCCAAATCCATTCCTTTCATCCATGACCCTGGGGGCACATCTAATCTCTTTAATGAGCTTATGCTAAAATCACTGACCAGAAGAAAGTTGACTTCCAGCAGCTTCTGTTTCCAACTCTGCAAAAACTCTGAAGCAAGGAAATACCAGGGTCCAGTTAAGGTCTTAAATAAGAGAAAGGATGGAATGCAAAGAAAACATATAAAATTATTTACTCAATTATACTACAACCCAATTATTAATAACAGTGGCATCATTTTTTAATGCCAACTCTACCTTGTATAAACTATTCCATACACAAACTCTATGAGGTAGGTATCTTTAATCCTATTTTCCAGGTAAGAAAATCAAAGTGCTAAGACCTTGCTCCATGATCACATAATTAGCTGATTTTCAAATCTGTGCTAACTCCCAGTAGAAAAGAAGAAAACAAATCTCCCATGGCAGCTATTTAGAGACTTTTTAATGTCAGATGTTTGAAAGAAAGGGAATTTCACACATTTGTGAATTCTCCAGTTTTCATGATAAGCACTATTTTAACTTGTTTTCTTCCTCTGGTGAACTACTCTTTAGTTATCACCCTTAATTTGTTTTTGCACCCACTAGTATTGAACCAAAACCCAAAAGTATACTAGTGTTTCATCATTTCTCTTTAAATGTCCAAATGAAATCATTCTTCTTACGCTATTATCAAATAAGTTAGCCATCTCTGGCTCAAACCCAAACCTAAAGAGCAAAAAAGCAGAAAAAAGAAAGTTCAGAACCACATTATTTTTCCATAATATGTCAAAAAACCTACTCTATACCTACATTAGAGTGAAAAAAGAGCCCTTTCTTGCTTCTAATGAGCAATTAATTCAAGTTCAGGATGTCAAGTTTAGAATAAGTTAAGTTCCCCCAAACCGCAACCGTTTATGTTGGATCATGGTTAAAACCCAAAATTCCAACTTCTACAATAATAACATTCTTTTCTTCTACTGCAATGGGAGAAATGACCATTTTATGTAATATAGGAGAAACCATAGCAGAAACTCCTATGAATTCCAGATTTCCTAAACTGTTCTCAAAGCTGTTTAAAATCAGTTGGATATGTTTTATTTTAGCAGATCTTAAAAGTTCTAAAATAAACGTTGAGTATTAAATTAAAAGATGAAAATGTTTGGAGTAGAAGATATGAAAATCCATCTAATTGATATTTGTGGCACGTAAACTTGACAACAATGAAAACTCCGTAAAACCCGTGTTTGTGTTCAGACTTTGTATCCCATGGCATCTCCTTTCTGAGCTTCTTAACTGCAAACCAATCAGATCTCTACAGTGGCCATCTTATTCTCTCAGTTTAAGGAAATTTTTGACTCCTAGTCACTCTGAAATTTAACAGCATTTGGTTCTCATTAATAGTAACTAGTCTGAAAAAGAAAATTCACAGAAAGCTCTCCTCTCAAATAGACAGGAAGAACACTTGAGTCAAAGAAAATCCTAAAATGATCGTGACCACTACCACAGTATTGGAATTGTCATCCTCCACAAGAATGACCCCTTTAGATTACCACAGTAATGACACATACCAGAGTCTGCAACTTTCCAGACTTCCTATAAATCTCATCAATTTTTCTGTTTCGTTTTTAACCTTGAAATCACAATGCTAATTTTCAGAATATTTATGAGAATGTACAAAAATTGATACCACTGAATTTTAGCTGGGCTGACAGGAAAACTTTCCATTTTTTAAAGTAAATGATCAAAGGAGAAAGGATAGAATATAATTGTTATTATAAACCACTGAGAAACAGTTTCTTTTCTAGTTTCAAGATAAGACTTTGGTAAAGTAATGGAATATTTGGGTTTTTATCTCCACAAAGATTTCTTCAAATGATTTAACCCATTCTGTGCTGTGTCTTACTCAGCCTATTTCCAGACATAGCTCCATTCTCAAAACAGCAAACCAAACAGAACATGAGGGAAACATATTTTCTGCAACTGTTCGTTCTTTTGCTGGTTCATTCATTCAGTGAATACTTAGTAATGTGTGAATGCATAAGAAAATGTACTTTGAGCCCAACAATTGTATCTTCAGCTCTTAATCAACAAGGAAGGAAAATCTGTGTGTGTGTGTGTGGTCTGTATGTATGTAAAAATATTAATGTTTTGAAGTTTCCCCTTCAGAGAAACAGTGGGAAATGTTGTATGAGAAAGACATTCCTCTTTGTGATCTGCTGCCTTTTCTCTAATGAACCTTCTGGCTCACTCTATAATAATGGATACCCCCAAACCATGTGGAGACACCTCCGTTTGTCAGTTTTGTTTTCCCATCATCATAATTGCCAGAGTCCCAGATTGTTTCTGAATAGCAAATCTATTTTAATTTTAATTTCTTATATCTATCAGCTACTTTTTCCCCTTCATCTATTTAGTGTGGACCAGGCTTCCTGTTCTCCACACAATTCCCTTTACAGTAATTTTCCCGGTTTAAATTGTCAGGCAGCCCTTCAGCAACAGTGTACTGTATTTGTGTGTGGTTAAAAGGGAATCAGAGACTCACATTCCAGAGAAGGAAATCATGGCCTCACAATTAACATGAATGATGGTAGGAAGAAATCTTTTAAAATAAAACTGAAATCGGTGATTCGGGGGGAAAATGCTATGGAAGTTATGAGTTTGTGGTGTAGGTGTAGTTGTAAAATTATTTTGGCATTTCCCAAGTTCAAAAAATGGATATCTTCCTCTTTTCTACATATAGGTGCAGATACTCAAAGTTAGATAATCTAATCACTGAATACATAGTAATGGAAGTTGGAGGAAATGACAAAAGAAAAGGGAAAATCTGACATGTTGTTTCAAGCTTTCAATATCTCCCCTTGATTTATAAATATAATTTATCCAAAATTTGAGTACCTTCCTAGTGTTCTTAAAGATTTTATCTCCAAAGTAAGAGAAACCCCATTCATGTCCTAGCATCAATAAAGAAAAGAATAAACTTGTTTCACTTAAATTATATCCTTTCGTCCCCTGGACTGGAGAACAAAATTTCAAACTATGTAGTTGTTTAGTTATACAATCATTTATTAATTCCCTGGGCCTTTATTTAATGGCAACTTTATGCCAGAAACTCACTTGACTCTGAAGATTCAGAAGTGAATAAGGAATTATATCTGGTGGGAAAGGCAGACAGGAAATATAATTTCAAATATAATGAGATATTTAGGAGTAGTTATACAGGAAGAAATTGATAAGCAAATGCATAGGAGAAAGAGACTAACCAAGAATTAATAAGATAGATTTGCTTTTATCCCTGTGAAGTTTTCCCTTGTGTGCTTGGCCTTTCATTTTGTCTGCATTTAGGGCAGTCTGCCTCCAAGTAAGCTACTACATCTAAGCAATTGCCCTTTGTAATTTCAAAACAAATATAAAGTAGCTTTTTAGTATATGTATGTCCTGTAATGATACTTTAAGTCCAACCTCTCATTTGGAGGGTCTGAGCATTTGTGTGTCACATCCGTTCCAATTAGTGACCGAGAGTGGCCCTAGAAGGTAGCTTTTCAGATTGTATCACAGCTTATTAGATGATGATGAAATCAATTAGTTGGTCACTATTGTTGTTTCTAAATGATTGTGAATAGAATGAAGCGTATCAGAGGGCAGAATGAGTAGTCAATATGGGGATTAGATGGAGAAATTTTTGTTTCATCCCTAACACATGTATGCATACACCATGTGTACACACATAAGTGCATGTGCATGCATGCTAGGTCATGATGTAAACTATAAGTCTTCCTATGGTTTACGACTTTAAAAGAGTGTAAAGACTCTGGACTTTTAAGATACTTATCTGGCTGTTCACCATTTCATTTAGAAGAACTCATGGTGCTTGGTTCACACTAGAGACTCAGAATTTTTTTGAATAAAGATTTAATAAATCCCATTTGAAGCATGCAATATATTGCACAGAGATGGCTTTTCTGGAATATATCTATAGAGCAATACAATAGACATGTAAAGATAGATACATATATAATCTGTGAATGTTTTAATTAATTTTAGTTTAACAGTCAATAGTTTTATGTAGCTCTGAAATAAACATATTGAAGGAAGATACAGTTATATAGCCAGAAGTATTTAAGAAACCATGTAAGTTATACTTGGCATATTCCTGGCTTTTTTATTTTCCTGAAAATGACTAGTTTTTCTTTTATATTTAAAGTTTTGTCATAAAACTGGTACATGGTCACTCTAAAAATATTTAGGTAATTGGTAAAATTGTTAAAATGACAAAATCATCTGTTATCTGACCACCCAAGAAATGAACACTGTGGTTTTTTTGGAGTAATTTTTCTGCAAACATACATACAGACACACACCTAGCTGCACACATGTAGCAGTTAAGTAGGAATCCTTCTGAATATGCTACCTTTTTCACTTTCTGATATATTGTGAACATTTCCCATGCCATTCCATATTCTTTAAAGATACAAATTTAATGTTTAGTGCATACAATTTTCTAGGCAGGATGTTCAATAATTGATTAATCATTTTGCCACTGTAGGAATTTAAATTGTTTTCATCCTCTCTTATCATAATATAATAATTAGCCTTATAAATCACTGTGGGTATTCTTATTATTTCTTTATCACAAATCAATATATTTTGTTTTTTAAGTGTGCTACTAATTATTCACTTGACCCTAGGAAAATTGGTAAGTTTGTATTTCCCTAGCTACATATTCATTAATATATTCAATAAATGCAAGTGGACTGTTTTATATAGGTTTCATAGCAGATCTATCAAAACTGAATGTTTTCAGTTGTGCTGGGTTTTACCACTTATATAGCAAATATCAATTATTTTGTTTTTATTTCTTAATTACAACTGAAATTGAGCATTTTGTAAGTTCTTTGGTCATTAATGTTTCTTCTTTTTTGTGAATTTTCTGTTTACTATTACAATGTTTGCCTCTTATGCTCCTCACAGTAAACATTCTTAATATGAAGGGAATACTAGGCCTTTACTGGCAAATATTATGCAGAGGGGTTTTTTGCAACTTGGTCTATAGGTTTTTACCTTTATAAGTCAGAGGAAAAAGAGTCCTTTGGTGTAAACCACTCAGAGGTATGTTGGTTTTTCAAATGGCATTTAAACGTTGGTCAAGATGATCATATGATTTTTCTTCTTTTTCCATTAATGTGAAAATTCATATTAATAGTTTCTAATGTCCAAACACCTTTTCAGTTCTGAAAAAAGAAATTCACACCCACATGCTATTTTATTCTTTCAAAATAGGCCTGGGCATGGATTGCTAGTCTTTCGTTTGTAATTTTGTATCTTATTTATAAGTGAAATTGATTACCTAGGGATTTTTGTTTTTATTTTTCTAAAGTAAGCAGGTTTATGCAGAAGGGATATATTACCTTTATAAAACAATCTGGATAGCTTTTCATTTTGTTTCTGTGTTTTGTAACAATTTCTATCATGTAAATTACTTATTTGTAAAGATTTAAAATAATTTGTCCATAAAAACGTGTAGCTTGATGCATTTTGTAGATAACTCTTTTGACACTTTTTTCAACTTTTCCCATGCAGAGAAATCTTTGGAAAACAAGATATTTTCACCTTTGCTGAATTTTAGACATTTGCTGCCTTTTCTTTAAAATCATCTATTTCTTTGAGATTTTCAAACTTTTGGTACATAGTGTTTTTATGATATATTTAATGATTCTGTTTTTCTGTTTTATAGTACATTTATTTTTACTTTATTATTATTTTCTTTCCTTAAAAACAGGTGACTCAACCCTACTTTTTAAATTATTTCATTTACCTTTAGTAATATTTAATAACAATATAATTGAAGGAAATGAATTTGCTTTTGAACTTAGTTTTGATGTATTTCCAGAAGTGTTACTGTTAAGGTGCTTTTTTTTCCCTAGATATTCTAAACTTGAAGATTTTATTTCTTCTATGACCAAGAGTGATTTATATGACCATTATTTTAGTGTTTTCAAGGAGTTAGGTTTTTTTTACTTAAAATTTTATGTTTGATGGATGGTTTTAATGCTTTATAGTCACAGTCAATGACTTCAGTAATTTTTGCTTCGAGACATTTATTAGAAATTGGCATAGTAAATGGTAACTGTGGTCATTTAAGAATACTAAGTTATTTAAATGAAAAATAATTGTTTTCTGTAAACTTTTATTATTTCATAAATACTTATTGAAAGCCTATAATATCCCAGGCACTGTTAAGGTCCTAGGGATTTAGCAAGAGCAAAACAAACAAAAATCTCTGCCTTGTGTTACTTAAATACTTGCTGTTGTGATAAATGTATATGTACACCATATGTCCTTAGACATAAGTCAGCACAGATAATTACATGTACAAAAAAATTAATAAGTAGCTTTTCAGGAAAAGAATAAAGAAGAAGACACCCACCACATTAAATATAAATTTTTCCACTACAGGTATCCTAATTTCCAAATGTTTAAGTAAGAGAAATGTGTATCCAACAATTTTAAAACATGGTAAAATAATCTCATTATTAATTATATTATTAATTATACTTTTACCACCTAGATTTGTCAAAGACAGGAAGACATTAGTCATAGTTCCCATCTACTATTTTGTTTCTGAGCCCTTTCAACATTCCCTTACCTCCTTTTTTAGGTTTATCTCTTATAAATGTTGAATGGTGGTGGTTGATTCTGAGGCTTTTTCTTCCAAAGAAATGTGTAACTCATTTCTATCTGCTGAGATGACTAGCATTCTTGTTCTTTCAGTCATGTTGTTTAGGGCTTTCTGTTTCATATGCCTTTTTCTTTATCTTATTTTTTTAAATCCCATGTACTATATTTTCTTTTTTTCTTTTTTCTTTTCTTTTGTAATTTCAATAGTACTGGCTTTTTATTTTCTGTACTGGGGCTCTAACCCAGGGCCTCATACATGCTAGGCAACCATTCTACCACTGAGCTATATCCCCAAGCATCATATTGGCTTTATAAAAAAAAAAAATTCTTTGGTCTGTTTTTTCTATCAACATCACAAATGAAGTAAGCTCTATTGAAGTCCTTCCATGTCAAAGGAATAAAGTAAGATGATATACATTATCACAACTTTCTCTCACACCTTTTAACCTGTGTTACTTTAGATCAAGTCATGTTCTAAAAAAGACTGTATTTGACTTTTTTTTTTTTTTTTTTTTGTCATCTGGGGATTAAATACAGTACCTAGTGCCAGTTCTTCCTTGCATGATATTCCCATGGCTGACTTCTTTATCTTGATTAATCTCTCAGTTAACCTGCTTACCATTTTGAGTAATTTCACTTCAGGAGGATATATAGATACCATATTTCTACATCCTTGAAAGCCAGTGATATCCTTTGCATATAACTCTCCATGCTTACAACAACACCTGGTGCTTTGATGTACATAATAAATATTTGTTGAATGAATGAGTTGTCTGCCTCTCAAGGATTTTTTCTGAGAAATCCATTGTTCTTTAGTTTTTAATATCAGTGAAGGAGAAATCTGGGGCTGACCTGACTTTTCTTCCTTTGTAAGTAACCTGCTTTTTTGTCTGGATCTTAAAAGATTCTTTCTTTACTCGTGATATTCAAATTTTTTGCCAAGATGTGTCTGGGTGTTGGTCTTTTTTCACTCATTTTTCCAGGTCCTCACTGAGTCCTTCCTGTTGGTGGCTTCATGCTGGAATTTTTGTGTTTTCTTACTTGAAAGCACAGGTATTGATCCTTAAGTGACATGGCTGAATTCCCCTTGGTTCTCACCACCACACACCTGAATGTATCTAGAGAAGCTCCTTGGTACTTTGCTGAGGGACTGGCTGATGTAAATTCACACCTCCTGGTCAGACATTTGGCAGCTTGAGGGGACAGGGATAGAGTAGGATCTGGAGCAGTACTAGAGTGAAGTTTGCATCTGCTCAGTTTCTCAGATGGTTTTGCTAAATTCATTGGACAAAAGTCATCTTTCTGTGCACTGACTTCTGTTTGGCCAAGCCCTGTTATCCTGTGCTACCTGTGGCTGGGTCCACTCTTCATTCTCATGTTATTGCCTTTCAGCTCTGAAGAGAGCACTTTCTGTCTTCTCTTACCTTTATCCCATGCCATAGCCACATGGCAGGTTTGGGGCTTTCCAGATATGCTGTTTCAAATGCTGCCATTCCTGACAATGGAGAACACCCCATGTTAATCTTCTCACCAGTCCTGTGACCTCTCTTCTGACCTCATGCCTCAGGTGAAACAGCTGTAGGCCCCCCCTGCCCTTTGCCCAGGAAGGCTGGTTGTGAGCTGGCACCATGCCTGCTCAGGGCCTGTCGCCCCATTTCTAATACATACTCCTCAGTGGTCAGGGCTGGAGCAAATTCCACCTGGTTTGTATGCTGTTTGTCATTTCAGCCAGAATGTGGAATTAGTCATGTCACTACTGAGTCCATAATGATACCCATCAAAGCACTTAACCTTGTCTGTTGTTGTTAGGTGCCATCAAGTTGGGTCCAACTCATAGTGACCCTGTGTACAACAGAACAAAACACTACCTAACACTGTGCCATGCCCAGCACTATGTCAGTGCTTCTCTATTCACAGGGTTTTTGATGGCTGATTGTTTCACAGTGGGCAATAATGTCCTTCTCCGATTTTTGGTGCTGGGGATTGAACCCAGGGTCTGAGAGAGCACAGAGCAGCATTCTATCAACTGAGCTAAACCCCAGCCTTTAAACTCGTCTAGAATAAGGGTTTTCTGAGTAATAAACCATAGCAAATCAAGGGCAGATTTATTGCATCACAAAGGCCATTTAATCTAGCTGCAGCTTTCTCATTCACATGTAGTGAAACAATATACAGATAGCGGTAGGATGGAAAATATGAGGGCTTTTCCTCCTCCACCACTGTTAGCTCCTAATTTTTCTCAAAATTGTCCTGAATAAGTGAGACATAGTGTGTAAAACTTCCAAATTGGTTTTCTTACCATTCTACAGGAAGGACCTCTGCAAAATGTAATAACAAAGCTGGTTTTCTGGTTATATATCAAGGTAACTCCAGTAGGACTAAGCTGAAAAGTCCAAGAAATTCAGAAGGTTAAGGTTTTCTTTTTAATTTTTTTTTAATTAAAAATGTGAAAAAATAATTAGAATATAATGCTGAATATTATGCATATGTAATTCCTTTTGAATATATAAAGGTATTTTTCTCTGTCAAGATGCATTATTGTAATGTTTAAAATGAAAAATAAAGCCACTGCTATAAACATAGATTATTAGTTACACAGCTTTATCAGTTCCTACTCTGAGAACCATAGTGAAGATACTAATCTAGTGACAGAGCCATTTTTATAATACAGCAGAAAATTCTCACAGTAAGTTTAGAACAGACCAAGAGTTATCAAAGGCTTGTCTTTTTTCACATTAAACTAATATATACCTTACATTTTGGTGACGACTTTAGCTCAACAGAATTTTAGCAAAGAGCCTGGCCGTCTCCCTACTGTCCTAACCCTTTGACTTCTGCATGTAGGATTATGTGGGTTCTACCTATGAGGGTTGCTGTGAGTCAGACCCAACTCAACGGCACCTAACAACAACAACCTATGGTCCATGATCTGCACCCAGTCCTAGGAAAGTGTAGGAGACTCTGACAGATCCTTGTTTAAAAGTTTTGTAGGAATCAATCCAGTCTTACTTTGGTTTTTATGACCCTTTGCGTCTTGGGATCTGAGGTTCTATTTCCTAATGAGTATCAGATTTCCATTGAGGCTACAGTTTTCATGTTATGGTTTGAATATGAAATGTCTCCCAAAAATTTGTGTGTTGGTGGCTTGGTTGCCAGTTGTTGGACTTTATGGGAAACGATTGAATCCTAAGGATTTTGACCTAGTCAGTGGATTAGTCCCTTGATGGATTCATCATATGATGACATCATTGAGAGGTGCTAGAATGTAGGAGATGGGGCTTAGCTGGTGGAAGTGGGTCACTAGGGGCATGCCCTGAAAAGCTGTATCTTATCTCCTTCCCCTGCTCCTCTTTGCTTCCTGGCTGCCACAAAGTGAGCAGCTTTCCTCCACCATGACCTTCCTTCATGAATTTTCTGCCTTGCCACAGCCCTCAAAGCAACAGAGCCAGCTAACTATGGACTGAAACCTCTAAACCCACAAGCCAAAATAAATCCTTCCTCCCTTAAGTTGTTTCTCTCAGGTATTTTGTCACAGCAATGAAAGTCTGACTTACATATTCTAGTACCCTTAGAACACTAGGGTTATAGATCCTATTGGAGTCCTCTGACCCAGACTGGTCACCATGAGAATTTAATCCAACTGTTTGCCAACTTGTCATGGACAGTCTGGAACATAGATTATGTTTCATTGTCTGGTCAGATCTCTTCTTTCCTCTCATATCCATCTGTATCCCTCTGTGTACTCATAGCCATACATGGATGTCTATTGTAGGGTTGTGTATGTATGCACTTCTACCCATGTGTATGCTGTCATTACTAATCTTTGAACTATTGCCCTGATATCTTAGGATGACAGAGCCATGCCCTGAAAATCAAAAGACACAAAGATTATTATAATTTTGTAAAGGATAGTTTTTTGAAAAGTGATTGCTATTATGACTCCCTTTCCTAAAATTTTGTTGTGTGTGTGCACTCAGAAATATGCCAGTGAGAAAGCCTACAGGAGCTCTTGTGCCTCAGTACCATAAGTGTGATTCTCCAATTTGATAGCAAGCTCAACTGTGATGTCAAACTGCTCATCTTCTGTTTATGCCATTTACTGCCTGGCCATATTTCCATTTTTAACTTCAGAACAAATATAACAGATGCCACATTCCGTATTACTACCTTTTTAATTTTAGTGAGGCAAGTAATGTAAGATGCTGAATTAGTTGACATGGAAAACTTTTAAACTTACAAAATTATCACTTCTGCTTACTTTCTTGTCTTTAATAACTATTATATTTTGGTATAGGTTATAAGTGTCGAGATGTGCAACCCTCTGGAGTGGAATGAAGTGAGGGAGACCAATTTTCATCAATACTGAGTAGTGGTTTAAAAATAATTTTAAATGATTCTTATATTCATATGTCCATATCCCCTTTCTAGGTATATTCTGTTTAGGGATACAAATGCTGAGATTCCATTTAGCTTTCAGATGGTAAAAAAGGCAAATGAGAAGTTAGCAGCTATAAATAAAACAGCACAAATGTAGAACCATCATTAGACACAGCAAATGTAACTATAATGAAAGTTACCTTGAAAAAATCAGTTCCCAGGATGGCATTCATTTCTTATTGATAAATATATTTGATGCAATGAAGTACAGCTTCCAGGAAGATAATGGAGCGGATAATTAAACAATCTACTCAGAAAGATAAACACATATGCCCACACACATACACACATACACATTCACACTGCAAATCATGTGAGTACAATCTAATGTCCTTCTGTAGAACACTATCTGGCCTCTAACAAGGGAAAAGTTTGGGGAAAAAAAAAGCCTTACTACAGTAAGACTTTTGATTCTATGGTACATGACTAACATCCATAAAGGACAAATAAGCGTATGTCTTCTTTTATATAGGTGGAATATGGTTTTGTGGTGCTGGTGACTAGCCATTGATATTTCAGTTTCAGTTGACTACTTGTATTAAATCTTCTCTGTGGTGATAACTGACCAGGGCAATTAAATACATGGGTACCTTAGTCCCTTCTGCTATATAAAACCTTCCAGATGTCAGCCATTAGGCCCTGCTGCTTCGGCTTCAGTATTTAAGGACAGGTGAAGTACAACACCTTCATCACAGCTGTCACAGCCTCTACCTCGGCCACCTTCCTTCACCCTACATCCCATCATGCCATAGAGGACACATACTTGATAAATGCTAGTCAAACTGTGCAGCATTGTCTTTAGGTCTCTCGCAGGAAGAGGAAGATCAAGATCCTTCCATACTCAACAAAGACATTTCCCCAGATCTACAGTTGAGTTCCCTTTCTATGCAGCCTAGACCTCTTCTCACTTTTTAGGGAGCCAATCACAGTGCAATAAGAGATGAGTTGCTTGGTTTTCAGAAATTCCTTATGGTCGGTGATGCACAAAGATCTCTACTTTTCAAGAATCTCTTGCAAACAGCCAGTTCCAATAACCCAGACAGTTGTCTATATGAGTGATGTGAAAGACAAATTAGACAGTGATTCCCCGAGCCATCCTAGTAGGAGGTTATGTTCACATTTCATATGTCACAATCACAAAAACCTCCTTAACAAAGCCTTCCCCAGCTACTCCAGCCACAGCACCACTTCCCTGTCACTGCTTCTCTACTACTTCCTGTCTGCACCTGGAAGTAAAGCATAACCATATCCTACCTGAGGCCAACACACAATTTATGAGCAACTTTGTACACATTGGAGCACTAGGTTGTGCCCAATTTCATGTTGAATTCTTTGTTTTCCTCAATAAATGGTTGCCAAGGCAGGGTATGGTGGCTCAAGCCTGTAATCCCAGCCACTCAGGAGGTGGAGGCAGGAGGATCTTGAGTTTGAGGCTAGAGACAAGCTATTGTAACTTAGTGAGACTCTGTCTCAAAATAAAATAGTAAAAAATGTGCTGGGGGTGCAGCCCAGTATTATAGCACTTGCAAAATATGAGTGAGGCTCTGGGTTCAGACCCCGAGTACCACCAAAATAAAATACTTGCCAAATTGAATTCTTGATGGTCCAAATGGTCAAACTGAAGCATAGTCATTTGGCAATCTCCAAAGACAAGGCACCTGCCACCATAGCACTATAGCATCCAATCCCATTAGATCTTGGAAACTAAGCAGGGTAGGGCCTGGTTAGTACTTGGATGGGAGACTGCCTGTGAACACCAGATACTGTAAGCTTGGGAGAAGGACCTGGAAACCCACTCCCAAAAAACAATCCACCATTGAAGACCTTATGAGTAGCAGACAAGCACTGACAATAGTGTTTCACCTATTGTACATAGGGTCCCTATGAGTCAGAAATCAACTCCATGGCACCTAACAACACCACCAACAACAAAAACAATGCACGTGCCTATTGACACCTAACCTGTGTTGTCATCTCCAGCTTCTTCTCTTTAGATCAGGGATGACACAAATTTATATACTCAAATTAGCAAGTGAGGAATGACAGCTACTAGGTCACTGCTAACATTTTCTTGTTAATTTGGTTTGTGTCTTTGACAGTGTTATAAGTAGCTACCTGACTTACCAGCAATTACAACTATAGGGTGAACACCTCACTGAAGTATTTTCTACAGATTAAGTCAATCTGCATTCATGGATTTTGAAATAATAGATATGGATAGGATGGCATAACCTTACTTAAGTATTAGAAAAATTAACTTCCAACATATTTGAATGCAAATGTTACCTTTGTAAGTGGATGACCTGAAAAGAAAGTGTTTCCATAGTAACCTCAGGGAACACATAACTATTTATCATAACTTCTCCAGGAAGAAAGCCTGGCATCTCTGAAGATCTGCTTTGATGTCTGCTGAAGGAAAAAAAAAAAGATAGCTGACAGCATTGTGTGAGCAAATGGTTAGAAGATTCCGTTTTATTTGTAGTTAATTTAGAAAAACTTTTGTAATGAACTTCTAAAATATACACTTGAAACAACCACATGATCTGTCAGGATATTTTTTTAAAATGTAATTTGTCTGGTGTGACTATCAAGATATCGGTAGAAGAGAAATGGATTAGGGCCAAGTTATTACAACAGGTCTTTCTCACTATTTTACTTATTCCTTTTTCTCTTCTTCTTCGGAATCTCTAGGCTTTTCAAGGTGCTTCTGTTTCTTTTTTTCCCTTCCTTTTTTATTTTTTTAATCTTTTTTACCTCAGAAAATGTCATGTTAAAGTTGCCCTTCAGGAAGTGAGACTCTCCATTGTGAGGCTATCACCAAAAAGTAACGTATTGATTATACTTCACTTTCTCTATTGATGCGGCTGTTTGAGTTGGTGGCTTTCTGGATGTGCCATTAGCTGGAAATGAGTTTGATATCCACAAGCCACTATATAGTCATTTCCCCCTTGTCTTACAAATGTAACATCTAGTTAAAGAAAAGTTGTCTACAGATTTTCTTTTTCTTGGATTTTTTTTTTTTAAAGATCATTAGAATAGGGAACAGATGCATACAGTTTTGAGGAGTATTTCTTTGAAGCACCATTTTCAAGTCAGCTGACAGGCCCTTGCCCATGGGCTC